>MU778857.1:37349-71999 GCA_026770625.1 Nicotiana glauca
AATTCTCCATACTGTAGATTTCATGTTTGTGTTTTCTGTTTGTTTTAGTGGTCAGTTTAAGCTAGGGTACTTTAATTTCTGCTGTTAAAGTCTGGATATTGTAATTCCTCGTTATACAATCAAGTAAAACAGACCATTTCCTAATTTGTTTTGCACTAGCTATGTTTAATCTTGTTTATATTGCAGTTTCTTTTTGCTTATTGGTATTTATTGGGTGTCCTCATTTTGAAAAGAAGGTATTTTAAGAGTAATTTGCGATGATGATAGCAGAAGTATGCTTGGATTGTTAAAAAGCACATGGAAATTGGAATCTGTTGATAATGCAATAATAAATGCTGTCAATAACTTTTCTCCAAATGCATATTTTTTCTTCAAAGCAAATTAAATCCTGTTGGTAATTGTAGTAACATTTCAAAGCAAATTAAATATGGGATTTTCGAGTCCGAGATTTTAAGTCACTTCAAATATTTTTTAAGTCCGAGATTGAACAATTACAATTGCAAACTACTTAAACGTTTTTAAGTCAAGAATTTAGTACTCGTATGGTGAAAAACGAGTGGGGTAACCATTCAATTCAATAATAAAATCACTTATTACAAATTTAGCAAAACATAAAAGTATGACCAATTAGTAATTTCCAAAACATAAACACGTAAAAACAAAAGAAATTTTATTAAGCCAAAAAAAAAATGCGGGTGCAGGGCAGGGCGGGTGAAAGCGGGTGGAGTACGGTGCGGGTGTATGCGGGTTTAAATCCTGTGCGGGGCGGGGCGAGTTTAAATTTTGCGGGTCCAGACAGAACCCGCCCCGCACCCGCACCGCACCGCCCCGCCTGCCATTCCTAAATAATACACTTATTATAAATTATGTATCAACTTTATATAAAATGTATAATGATGTACAAGAGATGCTTATACACGCTTTTACATAGTTATATAAAATTATACAAAAACTTGATTTCACTGCCTACAGCACTAAGCTGCCGCTATATATGCGCGGGGTTCGAGGAAGGGCCGGACCACAAGGATCTATTGTACGCAGCCTTACCCTGCATTTTTTCAAAACGCTGTTTTCACGGGTCGAACTCGTGACCTCCTGATCACATGACAACAACTTTACCAGTTACGCCAAGACTCCTCTTCAACTTTACCAACAACTTGATTTCACCGCCTATGAACTTCAATTCACGGAAAACATCACCAAATAACTTTACATTTTAACTACAACTTTAAAATGGAATCCCAACAAAGCCTAATCATTAATTTGACAAAAAAGTTCAACATATCACAAAACCCATTTATGAGTTTTCAAGTTTTTCAAAATATATCTCAACGATGAAGTTTTGAAATTTTTCACTTTAACAGTGGCGGAGCAGCAAAAGAGCATTGAATCGGATATTAATCAAACATCATAGGCTAAATCAGGTAAGAAAAAAGAATTAATATAGGCTTAATTTATTCTTTCCGTTTCATGCTCTACACCTTGTTATCACTTGGTAGAGTCTTACGTACTCAATAACAGCCTGTATCTCTTGCTGTGTGACTTTTTTTATTAACTAGTCTTAGGGTACGCGTACCCCATATTAATGAAGACAAATATTCAATAAAGATATAAGTATTATAAATGAATATGGTTGAGATATAAATTAAAATGAAAGGACCAAAGAGTAAATTTCAAAAAAAAAATTATTAATAATGATGATATTGCGTCTCTCATAGTATAAGTATTGCTTTGTCATGAAATCATAAACTCGTATTATGGGTTAGGTTTGATGCTTAACTGTAGTTGTGTGTGAAGATTGCAACGTAAATTTCTAATGCTTTTTTGGTAAGAAGTTTATTTATTTTGCCTTACTGCATTTTTCGAATGAATTATCATTATGTTGCCTCGTTCATTTAATGAATGATACATACAAGATACATTTTTTATTGATTTTAAAATTCTACTCTGTCACGCCCCGACCTTGGGGAGCACGACCGGCGTTCAACAGGGTTACCCTGATCGAGCAAGCCTGCACAATGCCGTCTACCCAACTCACCCGTGCATAAAGAGAAGAATACATTTCGTTAATTATACAGTAAAAGGTCATGTGAATAACACCAGTTCATTTTCATTAGTTATGTCATTAACAAGTCTCCAAAACAGTACACTATAGTTAAAGTGGAATAGATGATACAATTACAATAAGTTTAGTTCAAACTTCCCAAAACAAGATACAACCCACACAACGTCTACGGAGACTCTAATAGAAACGAAAGAGTGTTTGAGACAATGCAGACAACAAGGCACCGGCTATACCTCAAAATGCGATAAGAGATATAGGACCCCGAAATGAAGTCAGGCTCAACAAGTCAGTCGAGGAGAGGGTGTGCGGCTATCACGGATTACCACCACTTGCTATGGAACCACCTGCATCAATTAAAGATATAGCGCCCCGGTAAAAAGGACGTTAGTACATATGGAATAGTACTAGTATGTACGAATAAACAGCCTTCCAATAAAACAAGTAACAGTAAACGGAGAAGAAAACATGAAGTCAATAAGAGACTCAAATAGTATCAAGGTGTCAAGTTAGGGCAAGGTAAATTTTAATTGAGTTTCAATCTTTTAAGTTGGGAGATCCTTAGCATCGATACACCACTATGTTTTTAGCACGAAGTCCGATCTCAGCCCGATCGGCTAGGACGTCTCTCCGCGAGACATCCTCTCACAATACCATCATGTGCGCGGCATGGCGTCCGATCTCAGCCAGATCGGCTAAGTCGTCTCACCATAATACCGTGTGGATCGACATCACATCAAATATTGCTAGCAATAATCTCATCCCATTCAAGGGGAAACATCTCAACACATCAATATCATCACATATAAGGGAAAACAACCTCATCACATATCACGACCCAAAATCCAACCCTGTTGTGATAGCGCCTATCGTGGTACGAGGCAAGCCTACACATTATCAAGACTAATCGATACTTTCATTACAAAGATAATTCCAAGATATTTAATACAAAAATTCATAAAGGAGTTCAAATCAAAATAAAAGTGCGGAAAAGAAAGCCCGATATCGGGGTGTTACTAGTCATAAGCATCTATTACAGTTTGTGTGACAGTATCGAAATATAGTATGAAAAATAACTAAATACAACTAAAGGAATATAAGAGGGAGAAGAGCAGGGCTGCGATTGCCAGGAAGCTACCTAGTGACCTTCGAGAAAATCTGCAATTGGAATAGTCAACAGTCGCTACCGTGTCCAGATACGTCTAGATCTGCACATAAGGTGCATGGATTAATGTGAGTACACCAACTCAGTAAGTAACAACAGTAAATAAAGGTTGAAGTAGTGACAAGCAATAATGCATGTAAAGTTCATATCACAAAACTCAGTAAAATACGGCATACTATAGAAACCACAATTTGAACCAAATCAGCTTGTTTAAATCCAGTTCCAGCAAAATAAATTTGAAAACATCTTTCAATAGTTTTATAACAAAGGTTCAATGCAAAAGTGAGTAAAAATATGAAATCATA
Organism: Nicotiana glauca; assembly: GCA_026770625.1. Lineage (NCBI taxonomy): Eukaryota > Viridiplantae > Streptophyta > Magnoliopsida > Solanales > Solanaceae > Nicotiana > Nicotiana glauca. The sequence continues at coordinate 40,882 of MU778857.1, forward strand.
AATGGCTCCTCGGGCAATCATCTCTCGTATACAGCCCCTAGGACAAGCCTCACCATCACTCATATATAGCCCCTCGGGTAAACCTTACCATCACTCATATACAACCCATCGCGCAAACCTCACAATCACTCATGCCTCCCAGTCACTCGGCACTCGCACTCAGTAGGTACCTGCGCTCACCGGGGGTGTGCAGATTCCGGAGGGTCTCCTTCAGCCCAAGTGCTATAACAAGCCAATCATGGCATAAATCAATCAGGCCCTCGGCCTCACTCAGTCATGAATGAGTAAAACATGTTGTGATGTGCAACCCGATCCCATAAATATCCTCACAAATCAGGCCCTTGGCCTCACTTAGTTTTAACCTTTCCAGCCTCTCGGGCTCTCAGAAAACAAAGTATTTAGCCCAAACAGTATTTATATGATGTATCCAAACAGATTAATAGAGACTGAGTTATGCAGTAAATAAGTACAAACATGACTGAGTATAGATTTTCAATCGAAAACAATGAGAGGATAGCAATAAAAGACTTGTAAGGGTCCAAACAACATTCATAAGGCCTAAACATGGCATCCAGCTTGATTTACGAAAATTCTTTTTAAAACACGTAAGAACCATGTAGTTTCAACAAAATATTCAACTTTACAATAAATATGGGACGAACCAAGTCACAATCCCCAACGGTGCCCTAGCATGTGTGCCACCTCAAAATAGTCACATGACACAAAATTCAGGGTTTCATATTCTCGGGACTAGATTTACAATCGTTACTTACCTCAAACATATCAAATCTCTACTCTGCGATGCTCTTGCCCCTCGACTCAGTCTCCAAATACTCCGAATCTATTCATAATCAGTACAATACCATCAATATATGCTAAAGGAATGGTTTTCACAAGAAAAACTACCACATTGGAGCAAGAATCCAAAATTGGCTCAAACTCGGCCCTCGTACCCACGTCTCGAAATTCAACAAATATTACAAAACATGAAAGCTCATTCACTCACGATTCTACCCATATCAATTTCATCAAAATCTGATCTCGTTTGGTCCCTCAAATCCCCAAATTACTTCCTCAAGAACTCTTCCATTTTTCCTCCAATTTTCATCCCAATTCCCAGCTTAGATGATAGAAATCAAGATACATTCATGGAATTTAACCAAAATCAAGTGAAGAACACTTATCCTAATCAAATCCTTGAAAATGCCTTCAAAAATCACCAAATCCGTGATCTCTAGCTCAAAATATGAAAAATGGGCTTAAACCCTCGATTTTGAATGTAACACTGTCTGCCCAGATTTTCCTCTGATCGCGAAAATAGCCTCGCGATCGCGAAGCACAAATAGGCTGCCCCATTTTTTTTTACTCTATCCAAATGCGGAAATCACCATGTGTTCGCGAACCTATGCCACACAGACCTACGCGATTGCAACCTGCCTTACGCGATCACGTAGAGCAATCACCTCAGCTCCTCTCCAGCTCAATTTCTTCTACGCGAACACGACACTGGCCACGCGTTCGTGAAGCACTACCTTACACGCGTACGGGATAGCAACCTTGACTCTGCGATCACGTAGAACAACTTAACCTCTTCCCTAAATAATCCTACGTGATCGCGGATTTACTCATGCGATCGCGTATAAGGAAACAAGAATAAAAAAATACAGCAGCTATCAGTAGTCTCTTCAAGGCCAAAAATGCTCCGTTAACCACCCGAAACTCACCCGAGGCCCTCAGACCTCAACCAAATATACCAACACATACCATAATATCAAAAAAAACTTAGTCGAGCCTTCTAATCACTTAAAACAACATCAAAACACCAAATTACCCCAGATTCAAGCCTAAGAACTTTAAACTTTTAAATTCCACAAACGACGCCGAAACCTATCAAATCACATCAGAATGACCTCAAATTTTGCAAACAAGTCAGAAATGACACCATGAACCTAACCAACTTTCGGAATTCCATTTCGACCCTCATATCAAAATTTCCACTGACGGCCAAAATCGCCAAAATTCCAACTTTTGCCAATTATGCCTAAATCTACCACGGACCTCCTAATCACATTCCAGACACGCTCCTAAGTCCAAAATCACCTAACGGAGCTAATAAAACCATCAAAATTCAAATCCGAGGTCATTTACACATAAGTCAATATCCGGTCAATTTCTATTTTCCCAACTTAAGTCTTCACAAAATAGACTAAGTGTCTCAATTTACTCACAAATCACTCCGGATCCGAACCAACTAACTTGGTAAGTGAAAATACAGCTAAAGAACACAAAATAATAGGAAATGGGGGAACAACACTCTAACTCTCAATACGACTGGCCGGGTCGTTACATCCTCCCTCTCGTAAATAAACGTTCATCCTCGAACAGGTCTAGAAACATACCTAAAGTCTTAAATAGGTGTGGATATCTGCTCTGCATCTCCTGCTCGGTCTCCCAAGTAGCCTCTTCCACGAGCTGACCTCTCCACTACACTTTTACTGAAGCTATCTCCTTTTATCTCAACTTTCGGACCTGCTGCTCCAAAATAGCCACTGGCTCCACATCATAAGTCAAATTACCATCTAACTAAAGTGCTGAGATCCAAGACATGAGATGGATTGCCGATATACTTCCGGAGCATAGAAACATGAAATATTAGATGCACACCCGACAAGCTAGGTGGCAAAGAAAGCTCATAAGCTGCCACCCCAATCCTCTGAAGCACCTCAAAAGGCCCAATGAATCGAGGGCTCAGCTTGCCCTTCTTCCCAAATCTCATAACACCCTTCATGGGTAAATCTTTCAGTAGAACCTTCTCCCCAACCATATAAGACACATCACGAACCTTTCTGTCAGTATAACTCTTTTGTCTTGACTATGCTATACGAAGCCACTCTTGAATCACTTTCACCTTGTCCAAAGCATCCGGTACTAGATCTATACCCAAAAGCCTAGCCTCGCCCGGCTCAAATCAACCTATTAGAGATCTACACCATCTCCCATATAAAGCCTCATATAGAGCCATCTGAATACTTGACTAATAATTGTTATTGTAAGCAAACCCCGCGAGCGGTAAAACCGGCCCCATGAACCACCAAAATCAATGACACAAGCGCGTAACATGTGCTCTAATATCTGAATAGTGCGCTTGGACTGCCCGTCCATCTGAGGATGAAAGGTCATGCTCAACTCCATCTGAGTGCCCAACTCTCACCGCACAACTCTCCAAAACTGCGATGTAAACTGTATGCCTCTATCTGAAATGATGGAAACTAGCACTCTATGAAGACGAACAGTCTCTTTGATGTAAATCTCAGCCAACTGCTTTGAAGAATAAATAGTACACACAGGAATAAAGGGCGCAAACTTGGTCAGTCGATCCACAATCACCAAAATAGCATCGAACTTTTTCAAAGTCCGTGGGAGTCCAACTGCAAAATCCATGGTGATCCGTTCTCACTTCCACTCTGGAATCTCTATCTGTTGATGCAAGCCACCCGATCTCTGATGCTGATATTTTACCTGCTAAAAATTGAGACACCGAGCTACAAACCCCACTATATATTTCTTCATTCTCCTCCACCCATAGTGTTGCCTAAAATCCTGATACATCTTCACGGAACCCGGATGGATGGAGTATCGCGAACTATGGGCCTCTTAAAAAATCAACTCCCGAAGCCCATCTACATTGGGCACATATATCCAGCCCTGCATCCTCAATACCCCGTCATCACCAATAGTCACATATCTACCATCATCATGCAGAACTTTATCCTTGAGGACAAGAAAATGTGGGTCATCATATTATCGCTCTATGATGCGATCGAATAAGGAAGACGAGAAACTACACAAGCTAGGACCCGACTGAGCTCCGAAATATCCAATCTCACAAACTGATGGGCCAAAGCCTGAACATCAACCACAATAGGTCTCTCCCTAATAGGAATAAATGCAAGATGGGCTAACTCAGAAGACCTCATCTCATACTGCATCACAATCATATCATCCTGAAGCAATTGCTAAAGCTGTCTGCGCAACTCCTCTCTGTGGGACTATGGCACATACTTCTCCAGAAAGAGAATGGAGAACTGCTGTCAAGTGATCGCAGCCAACTCCGCACCACTAAAAAGTAGCGAGAGAGGGTCGCAATAGCTTTTACCTGATTTGTGGGTAGGGATCAATTCCATAGAGAGCTACGATGGAGTTGGGTATCTACTTAGCCTAGGATTACGTGTATGCTCTTAATTGGGTTTCTATTCATTTTTGGGTTTTCTTTTATAAACTAATATTATAAAACTATTAATTAGAATTAAAACTAGATTACGGTAAGAGATAATTACTAAGAGTTATATCTAATGGATTAAGGGCACTAGGGTACTGACTTTTACCTAGGTGGCTAATTGACGGGTAATTATTTCTAAGGATTGATTGACATGATTGGGGAATATGTATAACCATTGCACAATTTTACCCATTCTCACACCTCTCGGTAGAGAAAGTGATTTTGCCCAATTGACTCTCTCGAAACCAAATGGGTAGGCAAATTATCTCAAGCAACTAGGGTTTATGTCGGGTAATTACTCTATTGAGATTTAACCCTTTAATTGGGACTATCAATTCTCTTGAGTCCATCCCAATTCTTTGTTGGGTTAATTTTGGAGACTTAGGCTCTCTTTCTCAAGAAGAGCCAAGTCAACTTAGCACAAACCAGTGTTTGCAATAACTAATTCATAAATTAAATCATAAAATTGACCCAAATACAAACACCCATAGTTAATCTAACCTTAAATCACAACACCTATTAATTACCCACACTAGGGTTGAGCCACAACCCTAGCTAATAGGTTTAGCTACCCATGCTTGAACAAGAAAATAGAGAAATAGATGAAGAAAAAGGCATATTAATTAAACACTAAAGTAAAAATACAAGAATCTATCATTAAAACGAAGCTAAGATGCCAAAAATGGCTACAGATGATGTTCTCATGAACGCAGCTGCTGAAATAAAATAACTGATACCCTAAAAATGGAAAAAGGTTCTATTTATACTAAGCTAGAAAAACTGGACAAAAATGCCCTTGCAGGGTCAGTGCGGGGTGGTGAGAGTCAGGTGGGAGTTATTGCCTAAAATAGGAAGCCAGATGAGTGGGAGGATCAGTTTATGAGCCAAGTAACATATCATAAGTTTAGGGAGTGGTGGACGCCGAGACATTTGATACCGGAGCGAAGTTTTATTGACAAAGACTAACTACCCCACAACCCTAACGTGTAGAGCAAATTTAGAACTAGAGTGGGCTGGGAGATATTTATGGAGAGCTGTATAGATGCCAATGAACACATGGTCAAGGAATTTATTGTAATGTAGTCCACATCGTCAAGGGTTCCAAAGTGACCAAGGTTTGAAACAAAAAGGTGTTGTTCGACGGGAAGTCTCTGAATGATTATTTGGGCTTCAATGAAGAGGACAAGACTCTATATCTGGCAAAGTTGGAGATGGGCGAGGGGGTCCGTCCATGCTTAGCTCGGTACTTGGCAATCCCAGGTACCGTTCCTGAGTGGTTGACTGTGGGGGTAATAATACTGGGGGGGAGGGGTGGCTGAACTTTGAAGCTAGGGGTTGGGAGACCTTTGTTTGCAGCATGTTGGACCCTACCACACATGACCAGACTCTTCCTATCCATCGGGCTGTGTTGGTTGCATCGATCATGGAAGGATACCCCATTAATATGGGAAATATGATGTCCCGCATTATCTCATTAGTAGGTACGGAGGCTAACCGGAACTACTCTTTCCCCAACACCCTCGCTATGTACTTCCGGGACTTAGAGGTGGAAAAGAAGCCATATGATGTCAAAGCTAAACTGGTAGCTCCATTCTCATGGTATAGTTTGAAGGGCCAGACAACCCCAAGGACAAGAACTACAAGCCCACTGCTTTTGCTCCAACTGGCCAGTCCGAAGAGCCTGTTGTAGTAGAGGCCTCCACTGAGCTTGCCTCCATAGTTGCTGACATGCCTCTCGGACCTTCCACTACTGCTGACTTGCCTCCTGGTCCTTCCACCTCAGCCGGCCCGGAGATTCCATCTTCCGGGCCCATCTTATCACTACCCACCGACTGAGCCAGATGCTTCAGATATATACTGCTTCATCCAAGTTGTCTACCTTGACCTCCACCATTGCATCTCAGTCGGCTCCTCAGCCAGCTCAGGTCCCACAGTCTATAGAGGATGCCTTAAAGAAGATGCTTGACAACCAGGATAAGATCCTCAGTACCCAAGCTGATTTGGTCAAGGCAGTGGATTCACATGGCAAGGCTCTAAAAGAGCTTGCCAAGGAGAACAAGAAGTTGCGCAAGACACGGGCTTCCAGTGAGTCCGTGAAGGAGCTGAGGGCGGATATGGATAGACTGAAGGCAGACCAGCTGCCTTTACACTTATTATTTGAGGAACCAACTTCAACAGCAGTTCCAACAGCAACCACAGTTCTAGAGCAGACACAGAGGCCTCTAAAGAGGAAGAGGACGATCCCAAGAGCAGATGATGCCATCATCTAGTTGGTAGACCCACCGGAGGCTTCCTCCAGTCAGCCACAGGATGAACCAGATCCACAACCAGTCCAAGTCTAGTCCCAGGTCCCAGTAGCTGAGTAGCAGGATACCGGGAATCAGTTTGAGGTTCCCGAGCATATCGAGGACCCAGGAACCACTCATGATCCTATGCAGACGGACGAAGCTTAGGGATTCTTCATATCCTTTCTTTATGCTTTTTGGTGCTTATTTGCTTTAGTTGGCATTGGGGACAATGCCAGCTTTTATTTGAGGGGGTGCGCCCTACATTTTATCCTTGGATGATTGTATATATATATATATACTGATTTAGTTTATGATTTCTTTGATTTTCATTGGGTCTGTATATAATCTTACATTTAGTTACTTTTATCGTACTTTTTATCTTTCCTTCTGTATATAAAGTTACATCATTGTATATATTCACTCCCCTATTGTACATATTCATTCTATTTTCAATTTTTGTTTTTAGCTTCTTATACAGGCTCATAGCCTTTTGTTTTATTTTGGACGTTTTAATAAGCCTTTGGTTTTCTTAATGCCACTGTTCTTTCCAAAAATGGAGTTTTGTGTGAATCAGGTGGCTCTTCCTAATGATAGATGGCGTGACAACCTTCTTAAGGGTTTGAGTCCGTTTTTATTTTTTTTTTTGGGTAGTTTGTAGTTAAGAGTAGCTCAAGTAAAGCTTCACTTGGGCCTAGCACATTTTCCTTTGATCCCATGGTCAAAGACAAATTGTTGTGTTTAGGATGGTGAAAGTCGTGGCCTTGAGACTCTTGTGTTGACCAATAATCATCAAGTGGTTTTTCGGGACCATTGTGTGCTCAAATCATATCTAAGGTCATTGTGGGCCCCCTACTCGATGTCTTTAGCATTCCCATAGCTCGTGTGGTGAGAAATCAAATTGCGAGTCCAAGTCCCAATCCATTGGTCTAGAACTTGCGCTGAATGTTTGTTGAGGCGAAATCTTAAGTCAAATTTGACTTGAGAAGTGATTATAGGATCTCCTTGATCCAAATGATAGTTGAACAAATTCCATAGCCTACCAATGATAAGATCCCTAGTCAACCCTTTTGAGCATTATACCTTTTTCTTTCAAGAACCATGTTACAAGCCTATACCCATTCTAAAATATATCCTTTCTTGGCACCTGATCTTTCCTTGAGCATATGGCAAAAGTATAAGTTTTGGGGGGAGAGACAAGGATGACCACAAAGTGGTATAAGGCACAAAAATGAAGAAAAGGAAAGGCAATGAAAAAGAAAGAAAAACAAAAGACAAAAAGAATGCTCACATGTGAGAAAGAATAAAAAGGGATTCAAGAAAAGCAAAAGAAAGAAAGTTGTGGAAAGTTGAAAAAGGAGAAACGGTTTGAATTGCATAAGAAAGAGTGACAATGTGTCTCTCTAACCCCTTAGAAAGAAGTGTGATGAATCAAAGAGTTAATAGAATGTGTGCCAAATGAATCAAAAGAAGTGCTTAAGGGAAGGTGGAACCCACTTAGAACAAAACATTTCCTACCCTAAACCAAAAGCCTTCACAATAACTCCACAAAAGCCCTATATGATATTAAGTTGAATGAAGCTTACATTAGTAGATACTTACATAAGGGGCAAGCATATGGTACCTAGAGTCGGACTTGTGACCTTTTCTTGAGAGAGATGAGTAAATTTCCATTAACCTTAATTTGTGTGTCAATACTCTAAAAAGGTAAAGATTTGCCTAGGGAGAGTTGAGGATGTGTGAGTTTGGGTTCCACAATGACTAAAGTAATTAAAAGAGTTCGTTGATGTGTTGAGACAACTCTTGATGCTCTTGTGTCACACTTGAACCATGGTTTTTCAAAAGTTAAATGTTGTTAATGATGCATTCGTATAGAGGGCAATTGTTAGTCCCAATTGATGCTTGTTGAGGTTACTTTAGGATAGCTGGAAATTCTTGGATTTTATCTTAAGGGGTGTGTCTTATTTTGTTTGCTTGAGGACAAGCAAAAGCTTATGTTTGGGGAGTTGTAAACTAGGAATTTTGACGTGTTTTATGCTCCTTCTTGCTTATGCTTTGATTATAAATTCTTAGAAAATTGTCCCAAAAGGCTCATAAGTTGTGCTTGATTGCAGGTTTGATCGATAAAGTGACAAAATGTCAAAGTTTGGCTCAAAAGGAGTGAAACCTGCTCAAGTACCAATGGCAAGGCAAACTCAGGACAAATAGGCCTAGTGCGGCCGCACTACACTTTGTGCGGTCCACACTAGGGAGATACAGAGAGTAGATTTCAAGGCATCAAACCTAGTGCGGCCGCATTCCATTTCATGCGGTCCACACTAGGGAGATTCAGAGAGTCAGAAATTGAGGCTTTAAGCAATGCCGCCGCAGTATACGTTGTGTGGTCCGCGGTGAAGGCTCCGCGGTTGAACTACCATTATGTGCGGTCCGCGGAAGAGAAGTTCAGAGAGGTGAAAATTTCCATGGTTCAAGCTGCGCGGTCCGCGGTCATATTTGTGTGGACCGCATTAGAGACCTTCGCGGCCGCGGTCCATTTTACGTGGTCCGCGGAGCCTAAGTTCAAAGAGCCAAGATTGCAAGTCTTATAGCCTAGTGCAGTCGCAGTCCATTTTGTGGAAAGGTCTCCCTAGAATAATCGGGACTTCAAAGTCTACATCACAATCTAAAATGACAAAGTCGGCCGACAATATAAACTTGTCCACCCAGACAAGCACATCATCAATTATGCCCAAAGGTCGCTTCATCGAATGGTCCACCATTTGAAGTCTCATTGAAGTTGGCCTAGGTTTCCCAATTCCCAAAGTCTTGAAGACCGAATAAGGCATCAAATTTATGCTATCCCCCAAGTTACAAAGGGCCTTAGCCAAATCTGCACTTCCAATAGTGCAAGGGATAGTAAAAGCTCCGGGGTCTTCAAGTTTCAGGGCTAAAGAATGCACTATCGCACTGACTTGGTGAGTCATCTTTATTGTTTCACAATCCATAGAACGCTTCTTTGTGACCAAATCCTTCATGAACTTTGCATAGCCCGACATTTGTTCAAATGCCTCCACCAAAGGCACCTTGATTTTAACGGTTTCCATCATATCTATGAAATTTTCGAATTGATTGTCACTCTTTTGCTTTGCTAACCATTGAGGATAAGGTGGAGGTGGCCTAGGCAAAGGTGCCTTGGCTTTGGGCACCACCGGCTCGGGCATGTCAATCACGTGTTCCCTAGATGGGTTCACAGCATCTTGAGTTTCCACTTTGGCCTCATTAATGTTAATCCTCACATCATTGGTTACCTCATTCTCAACCACATCTCCAACTATAAAAGGTTCATTATTTTCTCGCAACTCAACATCATCATCCAAACTTGCTTATCTTTCAAGGCATGCACATCACCGCCTCTCCCACTTCTTTTTGTAACTGCCATCACATGATTGTTACCTCCCTTCAGGTTCACTTCCGTATCACTTGGTAGAGCACCCTTAGGGCGAGTATCCAATGATTGAGAGATTTGGCCTAATTGCACCTGCAAATTCAGGATAGAGGTATTGTGGGAAGCCAATTGAGCATCGGAATCTTGGTTCTTCTTCATCATTTATTCGAAAATCATTTCTATTCTTTTCATATCATTACCCGAAGAACTAGATCCTTGAGATTGAAACGGAGGCGGATTGTTTGGTTGTTGGTACATCAGGGGCCTTTGAAATCCTTGCCCCCAGTTGCCTTGGTTTACATTGTTGTTCCACTCGCCTTGACCATTGTTTTTCCAATTGTTGTTATTTCCATTCCAATTCCCTTGGTTGCCTTGATTGTTGTTCCCCCAATTACGACCTTGGTTATTATTGTTCCAATTTCCACCACATTGTTGTTGATTGCCCCAATTTCCTTGAGGTCACCATTGTTTATTTGAAGAGTTGCCTCTATTGCCTTAATAGCTGTTAACATATTGTACCTCTTCATTTGGCTCATCTAGCCCTCATTTTGAAACCCATCACAATCATCACCAAATTGCTCGAAATTCCCTTGGTTTTGTTGCATTCTTTGCCTTCTCTTGTTGGTAAGTATATTAACACCTTTCATAACGTTCACTTGGCGAGGGTTTTGGACTTGTTGCAACTATGCCTTAGCCAATTGATTCATAGTAGTTGTCAACTCTGTTATAGCTTGCCCATGGTCATGTAACTTCTTATGCAAATGAATAACCATAGGGTCGCCTTGAGGAACATTAACCCTACTTTACCATGCCGAAGAAGTGTCGTCCATCTCATCAAGAATCTTGCAAGCTTCGTCATAAGACAACTTCATAAAATTATCCCCAGCAAATTGATTGACTATGCATTGATTTGTAGTATTGATGCCCCGGTAGAAGGTTTGTTGAATCAGCGCCTCGGTCATATCGTTGCTTGGGCATTCTTTTACCATTTTTCTAAACCACTCCCAAATCTCATGCAAAGGTTCCATGGGTTCTTGCTTGAAAGCCAATATCTCATCTCGAAGTGCCGCCATATGTCCGAGTGAGAAGAATTTATCAATAAATTTATCTGCCAACTCACCCCAAGTTGTGATGGAATGATTGAGGAGTTTCTCTAACCAATCTAGTGCCTTTCCCCGAAGTGAGAACGCGAAAAGTCTCAACCTAAGAGAATCTTCGGACACATGCATTTGCTTGTTACCCCAATATGTATCCACGAACCCTTTTAAATGTTTGTAGGCATTTTGATCTACACCGCTAATGAAATACCCGCGATGCTCAAGTAAGGTCAACATCACATTAGTTATTTGAAAATTCCCCGCCCGGATTCGGGGTGGAACAATAGCACTTGCATATCCTTGATTCGGTAGCACTCTGGGAGCCACTCTTGGAGGTGGCGGAGGAGGGTCTGGAATATTATCATTAGCATTGACCTGGCAGCCTCGTCGTGGTCCTTGAGGTTCAGGAGGCATCTCATCCTCTCCAATGTCATCTACCTCCTCCCCTGCAAACATATTTGCTAGAGTGTCATTAGCATTTAAAGCCATTTGGTACCTGTTGTATTGACAAAAACAAATTAGTAACAAAAGAAGTAAAGAAGAACAACACACAAAACTACTAAATAGATAGCCAAAAGCATTAGCTCCCTGGCAACGGCGCCAAAAAGTGATCGCAGCCAACTCCGCACCAGTAAAAAGTAGCGAGAGAGGGTTGCAATAGCTTTTAACCAATTTGAGGGTCGGGATCGATTCCACAGAGATTTAGGATGGAGTTGGGTATCTACTTAGCCTAGGATTGCATGTATGCTCTTAATTGGTCTTCTACTCATTTTTGGGTTTTCTTTTACAAACTACTATTATAAAACTGCTAATTAGAGTTGAAACTAGATTATGCTAAGAGATAATTGCTAAGAGTTGTATCTAATGGATTAAGGGCACTAGGGTAGTGACTTTCACCTAGGTGGCTAATGTACGGGTAATTACTTCTAAGGCTTGATTGACATGATTGGGGAAATATGTATAACCGTTGCACAATTTTATCCACTCTCACACCTCTCGGCAGAGAGAGTGATTTTGCCCAATTGACTCTCTCGAGACCAAATGGGTAGGCAAATTAGCTCAAGCAACTAGGGTTCAAGTTGAGTAATTACTCTCTCAAGATTTAACCCTTTAATTAGGACTATCAATTCTCTTGAGTCCATCCCAATTCCTTGTTGGGTTAATTTTGGAGACATAGGCTCTTTTTCTCAAGAAGAGCCAAGTCAACTTAGCACAAACCAGTGTTTGCAACTATTAATTCATAAATTAAACCATAAAATTGACCCAAATACAAATACACATAGTCAATCTGACCTTAAATCACATCACCGATCAATTACCACAATAGGGTTGAGCCACAACCCTAGCTAATGGGTTTAGCTACTCATGCTTGAACAAGAAAATAGAGAAATAGATGAAGAAAAAGGCATATTAATTAAACACTAAAGTAAAATACAAGAATCTTTCGTTAAAACTAAGCTAAGATGCCAAAAATGGCTACAGATGATGTTCTCACGAGCGCAGCTGCTGAAATAAAATAACTGATACCCTAAAATGGAAAAAGGTTCTACTTATAAGCTGGAAAAACTGGACAAAAATGCCCCTCCTGGGTCAGTGCAGGCCTCACAAAATAGACTACGGTCGCACTAGGCTTTAGGACTTGCAATCTTGGCTCTCTGAACTCAGGCTCAGTGGACCACGTAAAATGGACCGCGACCGCGAAGGTCTGTAATACGGTCCGCAAAAATATGATCGCGGACCGCGCAGCTTGAACCATGGCAATTTTCACCTCTCTGAACTTCTCTTATGCGGACCGCACATAATGGTAGTGCGGCCGCGGACCGCACAATGTGTACTGCAGCTGCGTTACTTGAAGCCTCAATTTCTGACTCTCTGAATATCCCTAATGCGGACCACACAAAATGGACTGCGTCCGCAATATGTCTGATGCCTTGAAATCTACTCTTTGTATCTCCAAAGTGCGAACCACACAAAGTGTAGTGTGGCTACACTAGGCCTATTTGTCCTGAGTTTGCCTTGCCTTTGGTACTTGAGTAGGTTTCACTCCTTTTGAGCCGAACTTTGACATTTTGTCACTTTATCGATCAAACATGCAATCAAGCACAACTTATGAGCCTTTTTGGACTATTTTTTAAGAATTTATAATCAAAGCGTAAGCAAGAAGGAGCATAAAACACGTCAAAATTCCTAGTTATCACCAGGTAAGGGGCGCTACACCAACAGGCCTACGCCTCTCATAAGCCTCCCACCAAGTAAAGGCAACTCTAGAGAATTGAAAGGCAGTGAACGAGACCCTACTAGTCTCTAGAATACCCGTTGTATGGAGAATCCTCTAACACTTGTCCAAGAAACCCTGGGGATCCTAGCCCTCTACACCACTGAAAGTCGGAGGCTGAAGTCTACCAAACCTCTCCAATCTACGTTGCTCGTCATTAGGCATGACTGGAACCACATAACCCTGAGCAGGTGCAACCAGCTAGGCTAGTGGTGCCCCTAGTGTCTGAAGTCCCTGAACAACCTGCTCAGGTGTACGGGCGACAGGAGTCTGAGTGCCTCCACCGGCCTAGGAAGTAGCTGTTGTAGTAGTAATAGAGATCGCCTGATCAAGACTGATGCACACGGTCAAAATATGAGCTAAGGTCTCCTGAAGACCTGGAATAACAATAGGCATAGTAGGTGCCTGAGCTAGTCCTGCTGGGGCATCCACAGTTGGGACCAGATCATGTACTGGTGCAACTGGTGGATCTGCAGGTGCTGCCCTAGCTGCTGTGCGGGATACACCCCTGCCCCTACCACGGCCTCGACCGCAACCTCGGCCCCTTGCGGCCCCAACTGGTGGTATCGGTGGCTGTCCATCCTGACCGGTAGCATGTGTCCTCACCATCTATGAGAGAATAGAATAACAGAAGCTTAGTTACCAGTATCAACAGATTCGCACGATAAGCATTCAAGAATGTGAAGTTTCTTAAGGGTTCTACAACCTCTCGAAGATAAGTACAGACGTCTCCATATCGATCCGCAAGACTCTACTAAACCCGCTAATGACTCGTTAGACCTATGTAACCTAGGCTCTGATACCAACTTGTCATGACCCAAAAACCAACCCTGTCCTAATGGCACCTATCGTGGTACTAGGCAAGCCGATACATTATCAAGACAAATCAATAATCTGATTTCAAAGATAATTCCAAGCTATTTAATATAAAACTTCATAAAGGAGTTCAAATAAAAACAAAAGTGCGGAAAAGAAAGCCCGACATCGGGGTGTCACTAGTCATGAGCATCTACTACAATTTGTTTGACAATATTGAGACTGACATAGTTTGAAAAATAACTAATTACAACTAAAAGAATATAAGAGGGAGAAGAGCAGGGTTGTGATCGCCCGACAGCTACCTTGCTATCTCCAAGAAAATCTGCAACTGCAATAGTCAACAGCCGCTACCGTGTCCAGATACGCTTGGATCTATACACAAGGTGCAGGGAGTAACATGAGTACACCAACTCAGCAAGTAACAATAGTAAATAAAGGCTGAGAAGTAGTGACGAGCAATAATGCATGTAAATTTCATATCAAAAAAATCAGTAAAATATGACATACCTTTAAACCACAGTTTGAACCAAATCAGCTTATTTAAATACAGTTCCAGTAAAATCGATTTGATAACATATTTCAACAGTTTTAGAACAAAGGTTCAATGCAAAAGTGAGTAAAATGATGAAATCATAAACAGCCCCTCGGGTAAACATCTCTCTTATACAGCCGCTCGGGAAAGCCTCATCATCACTCATATACAGCCCCTCAGGCAAACCTCACCATCACTCATATACTGCCCCTCAAGCAAACCTCACCATCACTCATGCCTCCCAGTCACTCATCACTAGGCATTCGCACTCAGTAGGTACTTGCGCTCATTAGGGGTGTGTAGACTCCGGAGGGGATCTTTCAGCCCAAGCTCTATAACAAGCCAATCATGGCATAAATCAATCAGGCCCTCGGCCTCACTCAATCATGAATCAGTAAAACATGTTGCGACATGCAGCCCGATTCCTTAAATATCCTCATAAATCAGGCCTTCGGCCTCACTCAGTCATAACCTCTCCAGCCTCTCGGGCTCTCAGAAAACAAGTATTCAGCCCAAACAACATTTATATGATGTATCAAACGGAGTAATAGAGACTGAGTTATGCAGTAAATAAGCACAAACATGATTGAATATAAATTTTCAATCAAAAACAATGAGAGGATAGCAATAAAAGACCTCTAAGGGTCCAAACAACACTTCATAAGTCCTAAACATGGCATCCATCTTGATTTGCGGAAATATTTTCTAAAACACGTAAGAACCATGTAATCTCAACAAAATATTCAACTTTACAGTAGATACGGGACAGACCAAGTCACAATTCCCAACCGTCCACGCCCATACGCCCGTCACCTAGCATATGTTCCACCTCAAAATAGTCACATGACACAAAATCCGTGGTTTCATACCCTCAGGACTAGATTTACAATCGTTAGTTACCTTAAACCGATCAAATCTCTACTCCGCGATGCTCTTTCCCCTCGACTCGGTCTTCAAATGCTCCGAATCTATTCACAATCAATACAATACCATCAATATTGATACCCAATTTTTTCGTCATATTTTAAATATGCATATATATTTTCAAAATAGTGCACATGCATTATTATTAGATTTACAAACATGCACAAGTATTTTTATAATTTTTTATAATTTTAAAGGCTTTAAATCAATTTATTTCAGTATTTTTTATTATACAAATATCCAATAATTACCCCTCATATTAGTTTTATATTGATTTAATCATCTAAATTCATTATTTATGCCCATATAGTATTTAAATATTTTAATTATATTTTTTATAATTGCATTTGTTTAAGGCTAGAATTGCACATTTTGCAATAATAGACCATATACATGCATAATTACATTATTTATAAAAACAAAAATGACCTTCTATATTTTTACAATGTTAAGTAATTGTTTTAAATCATTTTCATGCACAAATGACACTTTTTATTATTTATTATTTATTTTTATAAATTATTTTGTTAATTTAATTAGGTATTTAAAATCTAGCCTTTTTTCTAATTAAATTCGGATCTAGCCTAACACAATTGCCCCAGCCCAATACGCTAACTAGCCCAATATCCCATACCCGTCCAACCCACTACCCAAACCTGTTCAACCCAGACCCATACCCATTTTAAAACCCCGACCCAAGCCCTTGTAAAATCCCAGGCGTTGATCTCAAGAGATCAATGGCTCCTAATTATTTCCCCCTTTTTAATTAATTGTCTCCCAACCCTAATTCATTTTACACCTCTGCCGCCCCTAAACACTATCGTCTCCCTCCCTGACAAATCCTAAAGCCCCTGTCTTACCCAAACACCCAAAGAATCCATGTTCTAATGGGATTCTCGCATTACTCCCTCACAATTCTAGGGTTCTTCCCTTATTTGGCACCCGATTCTGGACTAACTTAGGTTCTTGACTAAATATGGCAAGTACCCTGATTTGGTTCCGTCTAAATTCTTGTTTTCCCTTTGAATCTGGACAATCTCAAGTCCAAATAGGTTATTTGTAATGATTCTCTCATATCTCTATTGATTCGCTAAGCCCTAAAGGTTAGGGTTTTAGATCCTCTCTAATTTGAACCAAATCTGGTTCAAACTCTGTCTTTTAAGCATTTTCTTCGTCTATATTTGCTATGTTATTTATAGATCTATTGATTTTTTTTACCGATTCTGTGATTTACTTAAATCTAAGGTTTCAAATCCTTTCTTTTACTTGAATTAAAACTAATTCGATTATGAGTTTCCTTTAATAAACTCTTATATATGTTTATATGGTACGAATATGTGTTATTCTCCTTTTATTCTGGCCGATTTGGTGTTTTACCTTTCAGATCTTTGTAGGTCTAATTTGGTTTTTGATTTCTTAATTAATTTTCTTTAATACTGCCGTTTATGTGTCTCTATGCATTTTATTACAACTCTTTGTTACCGTTTCTTCTTACTTGCCCTAAATTTGGGGTTTTAATTCTTCAAAATCAAACCAAATATGTTTGATTCTGGTTTTCCTTTTGAATTCTCCTATCTATATTATGTACCTTATTTTACTGTCGATTTTTTGATTTACTGAAAATTAAGCTTTGAAATCTTTTACTGATTTTCCAATACTTCTTCCTTCCTCCTATGTGACTAATGCTTTCCTTATTTACCATGAGACTACTTGTTTGATTTATTGAACCCTGTATTATTTACTTATTTACTTTGTGATTGGTTTCTTTCCTTATTCATATGTGCTTGATTACTTCCCCTATTTGTTCACTTAATTGAATACTATTTAAACCCCTCCCCCCTTTCCACTAAGTCAGGACTCGAACTCTACGATTCTCACTAAAAAACTTAAGCTCTCTCTTACTCTCTCTTGTTCTAATTTCTGTGCTAAGTATCTCTTGATTTTGGCTAGCTGAAAGGCAAGGCCAAAATTATTCTGGAACCTCATTGTTGTGGTATACTTACTTTCTTTCTCACTTAACTGGTATCCTCTAATCTTTTCAATTCCATTCTCAATGCTTTAATTGACTAGCTTGTTTCAATTCTCAGCATGAGTCGGTCCTTTACATGATTATGTGATTCCATTTAGTAACACTGTTAACTTAGGACTAATTTGTTCGAATAATATGAATCCTCCCATGAGTTAGCCTAAGGTTTAACTTGTTTACAAGTATTACTTGCTAATCCTCTATCTATTATGAACTTTGCACACTATAGACATGTAATCAGTAAATTTTGTTGCTTAACTCATATGCCCTTCCTGTGTAATTCATTTGTATGACCAGTTTAATCATTTCTACCTAATTGTTTCTGTGATTAAGCCATGTTTGTCTTAAGTACTGACATGAGTATTTAGCTTAACTAGACTTCAACTTCTTTGAACTATGTGTTTAAGCATGAATTATGTATGTTTTCTTGATGCAGTTCTGCCTGCAACTCTATGTTCGGAATCCTGTTTTTTCTTAAATCCAACTATTTTTAAAACATGCCCCTTCTCTATTTTATATACTCTTAGTCCCTTAGGTTCTCAACCACCCCAGTGTGAGCACTGTCTAGGGTCCATATGAGACTTCTTTGAATTCTGACACACTGGGGGCTGGTTTTTCCAATTTCTCATGAACTCTTTTCTGAATGTGTGGTTCTGGTATGAGCATTTCTCGGGGTCCCTGAGGCCCTTGGGAACTATGACACACTGGGAGCCTAGTTCTAATGTACTGTGGATGAATCATTGTTATGCTTCAAAGCTGCTATGTGGAAGGCCTGATTCCCAGGTTTATTTAGGCCTATGAAGGCTCACTATAGTGTAACTGATACCCTTATGTAATTTATTCGACTATTCTGGCCTTTAATAACTATGTTATAACAGATTTGGGGATATTTAGTAAAGCTAGGGGGTTTCTTCTTATATATTTTGTTGAAACAGGGTAGAAATCCTGCATATAGAATTTAATTACGCTGTCAATTTAAGTGGAAATTGTGTGAGTACTATACTGTGTTTAGAAATCCTGCCTATAGGACTTTCTTGATCATTTTGATTCTGTATTTTACATTTTGCATACTAGAGATCCTGCTTATAGGACTTTCGTTCACTTATGTACATTAGAAATATTGTTCATAAGATCTATACATGTTTCAACAAATATGCATTAGCAAGCATGCCTATAGGATCTTGTTGTTTGAGTTAACTGTCCTCCCTGGCAGTCTGTTTAATTTCTTCCCGTACACAACTAATAGATATCATGCCTATAGGATTTAAATCCACTCAAACCTCTAAATCATGCATATAGGGTTTGAATCAATCCATCAATAGATATTATGCCTATAGGACTAAAGTCAATTTCAAATTTAGAAATCATGCCTACAAGGTTTGAGTCAACTAGAAAGCATGTCTATAGGAAATAAAAATCTATCTTTACGAGTTAAAACAATGCTACACCCAGAAACCATGTCTATAGGTCTGTAATTAATAAGCTTGTAGAAATCATGCCCATAGGGTCCTGTTGATCGATTCTGAATTCAAACGTTATTGTGAAATCACTTAGGCAACGTATGTGTAGGACTTAATAATGAGTCTAGGCTTATAATTGTGACACTTTACTGTCTGAGGTGCCCAGATTCATGCTGAATAAAATCAGTAGGCAAACAAATAAGTCTTAATGCTCGCCTTAACAAAGTTGTCTCTACACTCTGTTTTCTCACATAGATATCCTGCCTATAGGATTCCAAAGTTAACAGAGTTTGCTGATTTAGTTGCGTGCTTTTTTTTTCCTATGTGTGGAGGTCAATGTGAGCCCATACTTGTTCTTTATCTGAAAGTCCTATTTGTTTTTGTTTATCGCCTAGATTTCACATTTTTAAGTAACATAGGTTGGTCTAGAACCATCCCAAATAGAGGTCCTAATACCTCCTGGGCCATAGGTAAGGGACATGTAGTGCACGCATAAGGAACGAGTTAGAAACTACTAGAACGCTTAAGTAACTACTTAAAAATAGTAATTGGGTAGTATGGAGATGATAGTCCGTGCACTAATGCTATGAGTAACACCCCGACTCGAGGGAGTTACAAAGTATTGCATGGAATGATCCTATAGGCTAAAAACTTGGGACCACCCCACTATACTCATGTTTAAAATAAATTGAATATTATATTTGTCCAAATTGTTTTCTTCCCTTTTTAGACTAATTCGCTTGATTTAAGTTCGACCGGGACCCACCATTGTGGACCTCGAGGGGTGCCTAATACCTTACCCTTGAGATAATTTTGAGCCCTTACCCAATCTTTGATGATGTAAACTGGTTATATGAGTTATTTCCTCTAGGTGCCCTAACGCACCTTAATCCATTAGGTGGCGTCTCTTCCAATTCCCTACCCTCTCAAAAGGAGTTGTCCCAGAAATGTCGAAACCCGATTTCGCGAGAAAAAAGGGGCGCAACAGCATGGCGACTCTGTTGCGGATATCTTTAGGCTCTTACCATAACGAACTTGTTTTTGAATTAGTCTTTAAGCATGTCTTTATTGGTAATACTTGCACACCTCATCCCCTTTTCCACTCTATGTGAATTTATTTGCCTATCTTCATTCATTTATGATTTCTCTTCCCTGTTTTATCTCCTTTTACTATGGAAATTGACTTGTCTCCTTTATTATTTTCTTTCTTAAATGTCTTTAAAATTATTAAATACCGCATTTTATCATTATTCATCGTGCAAATACTTGGAAACATGTTATTTTCTTTTGCATAACTTCATGCTCAACATTATATTCCACTCGTGCGTATTAATAACATAGCGGTGCTTGATGAGTGTTCGTGATCTTCCTAAAATCACCCTTTAATTTTGGAAAGGCTTATTTGTGGTAAAATTAGTTGATCAGCAGTGCAGTCGACGGTTCCGTACCTTTCCCTCTAAAGTTGTCCTCTTGAGGGTACCGGTCTAGACTTCTATAGAAACCTTACTATGATAATAATTGTACATGCATCATGATCAAACCTATCCTGGGTTAATATGTTTTCCGCATAATAACCCTCTAAGAAAGCCTTGTCCAAAGTCCACTGGGATTTCCATAATCCCAATGGGCGCAACCACGAGATGTGCATTATTTAGAGATATAAATACCGACATGCTAATCGTTAATGCATAAGTAGTCGAATCTAGAGGGGGCAAGGGTCTAACTCTGTTTATTTTTATAGAAAATAAGGCACGAAGTTCCCAGGTTTGACATGGTCCGAAGTATACCATCGTTGTTAGATTGGTGGGAAAACCTTTCGCCAAGCGATAAAAATCACATGAAAAGGGTTCTTGGAAATTTACCTTCCTTGTTGGACATCCAACCAAACAACATATCGATCGAGGCTGCTACTATGTTCTGGGATGGAAAAAGAGCAGTATTCCATTTTGTCAATATATAAATGACTCCTCTTTTGGAGGAAATAGGAGGATTTGCTAGATTACCATGGGATAGTGTCGGCTTACTAGTACCGGAAGACCGCATTACTAGAGGGTCTCTGAAGATGATGGGTCTAAGAAAGAACGATGACTTGGAGTGCCTGTAGAGGTCCTATGTACCCTTCGACTTCCTCTATGAACGATATGGACACAACAAATCTTACCATATTTTCCATGATGAATTCTTCATCACTTCCCTGGATTGGACTCATCGTAGGGTTTTAGTATTCATCATCTACTTTCTGGGTATGATAGTGTTTCCAAGCCAAGGGGACAGAATTCACACCAGGTTGGCCATATTAACCAAAGATTTAATGGAGGGAATTGAGCGACAAACCTATTCTATTTTTTCAATGATTGTAGTAGACATATACCGAGCTCTGGATCACTGCAAGAAAGGGTTCAAACATTTTGAGGGTTGCAACTTACTACTGCATATGTGGTTGTTAGAACGTCTTCAGAGGGGTCAATACCACCAAGAGTTTCCACGGAGACCATGGAACGATTACATAGCTTTCCACCATCTTAAAAGAATGACCTTTATCCCAGACAGATTTGCACAACCAGAGAATGCTACATAATAGGCACAGTTTTTCATCAACTTGACCGAGGACCAGGTTCACTGGATGTTCTAGTGGTTCCCTACTAATGAATTCATCATCAGATACTAGGATGTTCCATATTTGGTGTTGATTGGGTTAAGGTGAATACATCCCTATGTTCCTATCAGGGTCATTAGAAAGTTGGTAGAAAACAAGTCATACCGCAAGTCTCCAAAATGAGTCATTACAGAGCAGATTTTCAGGATGACGCCATTCTATACAAATGTGAGGCTCAACACATATGGAATTTGAAGATTATCATGGAAAAGGATACCATCGAGCCAGATCGATATCACGCAGGTCATGTGTATTTTTACCCGTCATGGTTAGAAGATAACATAGCAGGAATAGATGAGCCAGGGGTTGGTCAAGGAAACATGGTCATTGATGAAGTTGCTTAAGCACAAGTGAAGTATGAGAGGCTACGCACGAGAGTCCTTGAATCCGAAGCCAGACATTTGGAGAAACACAAGTTCGACATAGAGTCAATTAACGAGTGGAAGGAAACTGCTACAAGATCGATAGAAAGGCTAGAGTATTTAAAGCAGGGTCTAATGGAACTAGAAGGAAGATGAGGAAAAGGGTCGTAGACTATCAGAAAGTAGAGGGCAACGAAGGAGGACCCCGAGCAAGGACATACATGTTGCTGGACATGCACAACTTGGGGAATCTGATTGACGAAGCCAAGAAAGTCAAATATGGAGAAAGTCCCTCCGGGACCAAGTAGATTAGATTTAGCTTCTTTTTTTCAAACATTTTGGATGTAATAAGGTAAATGTCATTAGTAACTCATTTATTTATCGTCATTTTTAGGTTCGTCTTCTTTATTACATTAATGAAATGAGGCATTTATTGGTATTAAGTCTTTCCAAATCTACTTGTCACTAGGCTTACCTCATGCATAACGAGGTTCCAAAATTAGGACATGAATTTACATTCTCGCAATACATGTTTAAATACTGCAAATACTTTTCAGAATACTTACTGACTTATTTACCTTTTTGTACTTTTCTTTATTTTGATTATTTCCATCCCTTAAGGTTGGTTCATACATACTGGCGTCATCAGCATATCACACCAGATCTAGAGGCCCTCTACCTCCTCCTCCTCCAAGTAATCCAAAAATCAAGGGAAAGGCTAAGATGGATGATATGAGTGGTATTCGGAAAGAAAATGATGCGCACGGGGAAAATGTTGAAACTTCAGATGGTCGGAGTACTCCGACCCATAATGATTTAGTCTTACGGTTGGAACAGAAAATACTAGAATTGCAAGGGGAACTTGAGCAGGTCCGCAACTTGGCAAACCTCTCCCTGTCCATAAACGTCCCAGACGTTAACCAACAAAATTCCCAAAACCCAGCACCTTCTCAAAACACACCAAACCAACATCCACAAAATCCTCCTGCACCCCATCAATACGCAACACCTCCCCAAAATCCTAATCCTCCACCAATACTCACTCCTCCTCAGCATCAACATCTTCCTACTCAATACCAACAAACCACTTACCATACTCTGCATAATACCACACAACTTATCCCTGATCCACAAAATTCAACTAATGATCACCGCTACACTCCAACCCCCGACGCCCACCAAAATAATCCCATATAGGTAGAAACCTTACCCTACTCTACTCAGCCAATCTCATACACTCCAGAATACGCCAAGAAGGATCTGCTCATTAAGAACATGGTAGAGGAGCTCAAGAAGCTCACAAGTCAAGTCTAGGGTGTTGAAAGAGGCAAAGGAATTGAAGTTCTGAATTATAAAGATCTATGCATTCAGCCAGACGAGGAACTATCTGAGGGTTACAAACCTCCCAGTTTGAGATATTTGACAGAACGGGTGACCCGAAGATACATTTGAGAACATATTGTGATAAGCTCGTGGGAGTTAGGAAAGATGAAAGGATTCGCATGAAGCTGTTCACGAGGAGTCTCACTGGAGATTCCCTATCTTGGTACATAATTCAAAATCACAAGAAATGGGTCAATTGGGTAAGCATGGTGTCGGAATTCATGGACCGATTCAGGTTTAAAACAAAGAATGCACCAGATGTCTTCTACATACAGAATCTCAAGAAGGAACCAACGGAGACTTTCTGCGAGTATGCTACTTGATGGAGATCAGAAGCTGCAAAGGTTAGGCTGGCAGTAGAGGAAGATCAGATGAACAAATTCTTTGTCAAAGCCCAGGATCCACAATACTATTAAAGGTTAATGGTCATTGAAAAGCACAAGTTCTCCGACACCATCAAACTTGGGGAAAAGATTGAAGAAGGTATTAAGAGTGGGATGGTAACCAATTTCGAGGCATTGCAGGCCATGAACAAAGCATTACAAATAGGGGTATATCAAAGAAAAACGAAGTAGGGGCAGTGATGGTGGCCCAAGGTCCAAAATCTCCATTCACATACTAAACACCTCCACCCACATACAAACCTTCACCTCCTAGATATTCTTAACTCGCTACTGCCTATCACACTTATAATACCCAGCCAGCCTATTATCATTTACCTCCAACCCGTCAAAACTATCAAAAACCCAAACCCAATTTTGATCGCAGGTCACTCAGACAATACACCCTTATTGCTGAACCCATCAACCAACTATATGAAAGATTAAAGGTTGCCGAATATGTTACCCCTATTCCTGTTGTTGCCATAGAGAACTCCTCCCAGTGGGTCAACCCAAACAAAATATGTGCATAACATTCTAGCATGAAAGGGCATACTATTGATGAATGCCGCACTCTGAAAGACAAGATTCAAACCTTGATTGATACCAAAGTCATACAAGTAAAGGAAGTCGCACCAAATGTCCGCAACAATCCCCTCCTAGATCATAGAGGTGAAGGAGTAAATATAATAGAAATCAATGAAGAATAGGATCCTAAAGGGTCGATTGGGCTTATTCGGGAAGGTGATGACCGTAAATATGCAGTCACACTCACACCTATTGTGGTACAGATACAGCCACCAGTCAAAGTTGAAGTAGCCGCATCAGTCCCGTTTGAAATTGAAGTAACCTCACTTGCAACTACACCTACTCCATTTGAAGTAGAAGTAGCCACACCATTCATGTGATGGTGGCACCCACACCACCTTTCAAGTCCAATGTCATACACTTGGATTATGTTTCCGAAGCTAGGAGAAAAGGAAAAGCAAAAATGGAAGAGTTTGGTGCTGCACAGGGGATGACCAAAATTGGAAGGATCTATAAACTCAAAAATTTGGGAGGAACAAGAAAGGAAACTGCTACCAAATAACCCGTTATTAAAACTGGTCCAGATGATCTCTGGAGGAACGTACAGGCAAGAGAATACTTTGTCGTTGATCGTCTGAACAAGACTCCTGCCCAGATATCCATCCTATCACTGCTACAAAATTTTGACATGCATAGGAATGCTCTGATGAAGGTGTTGAATGAAGCTTATGTGCCTAACAACATCACCAATGGATAGATGGCCAATATGGTGGGGCAAGTATTGGAAAGCCACAAGATCACCTTTCACGAAGATGAACTACCACCTGAAGGACTAAGTCACAACAAGGCACTGCACATCACAGTACAGTTTGAGGACAAATTCATTGCCAGAGTCTTAATAGATAGGGGTTCAAGCCTCAACATTTGTCCATTGACTACTCTAAAAAGGTTAGGTAAATATTTCCATGAGATACGAGCAGTGAGTATGGATCTCAAAGGGCCACAATTGGGGAAATCAACCTTTATTTGCAAATGGGTCCGACTTGGTTTGATGTTGAGTTTCAAGTATTGGAAATATCTGCCACATACAATCTTTTACTAGGACGACCTTGGATACATGCCGCTGGAGTTTTGGCTTTTATGCTACACCAGGCCATGAAGTTCAAATGGAGGTAATCATTCACGGAGATGGAAGTAATCCCATTTACACCATTCAAACTGTACCGGTTGTCGAGAATAGAATAAAGCTTGGTGGAGAAATATATCACCACATCGAGCTTGTCAATGCAATTGAGAAAGATAAATGGTGGAGTAGCAAAATAGAAAGCATACTGGCATGGTCAGGGTATGAACCTGGCAAAGGGCTTCGGAAGAAACTCTAGGGCATTACCAAACCGATACAGTTGAAACGTCATGGCACAACTTTTGGGCTTGGATACCAGTACACGTGGCAAGAATATGATGATTGGTCGCCCCTTATGGCGTGGTCCCTATTACCCTCTCAAGCAGCCAGTGTCGCATCTGAGACAGACCTTTCACCAGGCCGACACAATATGGGGATCTGCAGAGGAGGAAGCTTTAGTTGGGCTGAGGAACCTGTTTATAGAAGACGAGGATATGGATTGCAATGTGATAGTTGAGGAGAAGGAGGAAGAAGAAGGCCTTAACATTCAGATAGTGGAGAGGGGAGCATTTCTCAGGAACTGGACCGCCACGCCATCAAGGGCCAGACGAGTCCACGGGTAGCATGGCTACTAATTTTATTCGGAAAAAACAAGTCTTTTTGAGCATTTAGTTTTTAAAATATCTTCCTTTCAGTATTTTTTTTTGGAAAACATTGTTTTGAAGTCATTCAGATGATATTTTGTTTAACATTTCAGTATTTATCAAATAATTTGATGTTTAATTATCGTTATCTTTCATATCTTTCTTCTACAACATTACTATTTCTTACCTTGATGAACCAACTACTACGACATCTAATGAGACAATGCGATATAAGGATAGTGACTCGGAAGAAGAGGATGAAGAAGTTATCATAGAAGTCGAGAATTTTGAGAACAAACCTAAGTCCAACCTAGACGAAACCGAGGCAATCAATTTGGGAGATTCCAAAACCATCAAAGAAACTCGCATAAGCATTCACCTATCACCGTCAGAAAAGAAAGAATACACTCGTTTCCTCAAAGAATATGAGGATATTTTTGCATGGTCATATGATGACATGACTGGCCTGAGCACATCCATAGTGGCTCATAAGTTGTCTACCAATCCAATGTGTCTGCCGGTGAAGCAGAAACTCCTAAAATTCAAACCAGACATGAGCCTAAAAATCAAGGAAGAAGTTACTAAGTAGATCAAAGACAAAGTCCTCAGAGTAGTTGAGTACCCAACCTGGTTAGAGGGTTCGGTCACATCTTAATAAAATCTTCATTTCCCTTAGAACCAGAAACTGGGGCAGAATTTTGAGGAGGACCCTCAAAATTCTGGAGCAAGTCCAGCCAACGTCATCATATGTAATAGAGTCAGAAAATCGGTTAAGTAACTGGGGCAGAATTTTGAGAAGGATTCTCAAAATTCCGGAGCAGGTCTAACAAACTTCGTCACATGTAGAATGGTCAAATGATCACTTGCTAACTGGGGTAGAATTTTGAGGAGGACCCTCAAAATTCTAACGCAAAGAAAGCCGCAATATCTCTAAAAGTGTTGTAGTTGTTAGTTCATCTAATTTACTTGATATTATATACCACTATGTTTTCTAAAATGACTCTATTTCATCAAATAAGTGCATGTTTTTCGAAAACTTCATTCCTATGGTAGCCAGGTGTTACCCAGGGCAACTCAAACAGGATTTCAAGAGCAAAGCAAAGCGAAACAAGCAGACAAAGGCATGAACAAACCTCCCCAACAAAACTAATGATTTTTCTTTGGATGCAGGCACAATGAACATGACAGGAGCATTCGCAAGTATACACATACCAAAATTAATATCTTCATAACAGCGAGGCCACTAAACGTAAATATATCTCCAGCTAACAAATATTCTGCTCCTACTCACTATTTGTCCATTTGCACGAACCTAAGCCCTGTCTCAATTCTTATATAAGACTAAGCCCTGCCTCCCTATTTGCATAAGGCTAAGCATTGCCTTCTCTTTGCATGAGACTAATCCCTATCTCAATTTTTGCATGAGGCTAAGCCTTGCCTCCCTATTTGCATAAGGCTAAGCATTGCCTTCTCTTTGCACGAGACTAAGCCCTGTCTAAATTCTTGCATGAGACTAAGCCCTACCTCCCTACTTGCATAAGGCTAAGAACTGCCTTCTCTCTGCATGAGACTAAGCTCTATCTCGATCCTTGCATGAGGCTATGCCCTGCCTCCTATTTGCATAAGTCTAATCATTGTCTTCTCTTTGCATGAGACTAAGCCTTGTCTCAATTCATGCATGAGACTAAGCTCTGTCTCAAATCTTGCATGAGGCTAAGCCCTGCCTCCCTATCTGCATAAAGCTAAGCATTGCCTTTTCTTTGCATGACACTAAGCCATGTCTCAATTCTTGCATGAGGCTAAGCCTCGCCTCTCTATTTGCATAAGGCTAAGCATTGCTTTCTCTTTGTATGAGACTAAGCCATATCTCAATTCTTGCATGAGGCTAAGCCATGTTTCCCTATTTGCATAAGACTAAGCACTGCCTTCTCTTTGCATGAGACTAAGCTCTGTCTCGATCCTTGTATAAAGTTAATCCATGCCTACTTATTTGCATAAGTCTAAGCATTGCCTTCTCTTTACTGAAACTAAGCCCTATCTCAATTCCTGCATGAGACTAAGCTCTATCTCAAATCTTGCATGAGGCTAAGCCGTGCCTCCCTATCTGTATAAGGCTAAGCATTGCCTTCTCTTTGCACGAGACTAAGCCCTATCTCAATTCTTGCATAAGGCTAAGCCCTGCCTTCCTATTTGCATAAGGCTAATCATTGCCTTCTCTTTGCATGAGACTAAGCTCTATCTCGATCCTTGCATGAGGCTAAGCCCTGCCTCCCTATCTACATAAAGCTAAGCATTGCCTTCTCTTTGCATGAGACTAAGTTCTGTCTCGATTCTTGCATGAGGCTAAGCCCTGCCTCCACATTTGCATAAGGCTAAGCACTGCCTTCTCATGACACTAAGCATTGTCTCCCTTTGCATAAGTGTTGCTCTATTCTAAACCTTGCATTATCCTATCCTCTCGGGGCTAAGCTCCACCCCCAAACAAGACTAAGCTTTGTCTTGTTATCACCTTTGGTATCATGTCTCTGCACTTCATGGGCTGATGTATAGCCAACTTGTCCAAAGGTGTCATAGTCCAAAGGCATCATCCTCATAGCCTGAAGACACCAGGCCATGGCCGGAGGATCTCTCAATACTACACAACATTATTTAAAGGCATCATGCTTCAGAGGCACCATTCTCATGGCCTGCGAATCCCTTACTTATGATTCATGGCCCGGGACGTCATGGTCTAAGGACTTCATCCTCACCGTGTGAAGACAACCTTCATGGTCCAAAGGGAATTTGCATCATGTTTAAATTCTCGCAATAATCTTTATACTTTCATGCATCGTGTTTTAAAGTTTTGCAGGTAATTCAGGAGTTAACCATTCCTCAAACAGGAGCAACCTGCTCCGATTTCCGCTCCGACCATTTACACCCTGCCACTTTTCAAACGTAATGGATTCCCATCAATTACTCGCCTTTAATCTATGATCGTTCAGATATCTTCTCTGTGGTACATCCGTTACGCTTCAGGTTTATTCATAACTCCGCATAAACCCATCCAATACTATTATTCCCAAAAGGAACCCCTTCCAAAATATACGACCATTCCTATAACAATTCCATCAGTTTCATTTACTATTGGATCTAGAACTACACACGGCCTGATTCCTGTAAAAACAGGGATATGTAGGCAGCTCAGAGACCAGGGTTCGGCCTATATTTTTCAAAATACCCCATTCGGTCAAAATCGGTCATCATTTGTTTACCCGACAACTCTTTCATCCTTCCCGAGTAAAGAGGGGCAACTGTTGATACCCAATTTTTCCCTAATATATTTTAAATATGCATATATATTTTCAAAATAGTGCACATGCATTATTATTAGATTTACAAACATGCACACATATTTTTATAATTTTTTATAATTGTAAAGGCTTTAAATCAATTTAATTCAACATTTTTTATTATACAAATATCCATAATTATCCCTCATATTATTTTTATGATTATTTAATCATCAAAATTCATCATTTATGCCCATATAGTGTTTAAATATTTTAATTGCATTTTTTATAATTGCATTTGCATTTGCATTTTTAAGGCTAGAACCACTCGAGGCCGTCGGGACCTCAACCAAACATACCAACACATCCCATAATATCAAACGAACTTTGTCGAGCCTTCGAATCACTCAAAATAACATCAAAGCACAAAATTACCCCAGATTCAAGCCTAAGAACTTCTAAACTTTCAAATTCCACAAACGACGCTGAAACCTATCAAATCATGTCCAAATGACCTCAAATTTTGCACACAAGTCAGAAATGACACCACGAACCTACTCTAACTTCCAGAATTCCATTCTGACCCTGATATCAAAATTTCCACTGCCGGCCAAAATTGCCAAAATTTTAACTTCCACCAATTCATGCCTAATTCTACCACGGACCTCCAAATCACACTTTAGATGCGCTCCTAAGTCCAAAATTACCTAACGAAACTAACAGAACTATCAAAATTCAAATCCGATCTTGTTTACACATAAGTCAATATCCGGTCAACCTTTTCAACCTTTCCAACTTAATCCTTCACAAAAGAGACTAATTGTCTCAATTTACTCCAAAACCACTCTGGATTCGAACAAACTAGCCCGGCAAGTCAAAATACAGCTGAAGAACACAAAAGAAGTAGGAAATGGGGGAACAGGGCTATAACTCTCGAAACAACCAGCCGGGTCGTTACATCATATTAACACGGGGATTTACCCCGCAATCACTCCTACACCGGCACGTGTAGTTTTGGGGTTAGAATATTTTGACCTATCCTTCCTCGGTGACTAAACGATACTTCGAAAGAATTTATTGTTTAAAGGGATTTACTACTCATTTAATAATCTTTTGCATATCACTCATTTCATCGACGCCAAAGCCCATAACGCAATATCTTTCTTGGCACGTTGGCAGCACATCTTTAATGCCCTATTCTTTCGCTTTCAAATAACATCATGGGTAATTCAACAACAAGGGCTTTCAACTTTAGACTTTTAAATATACAAGTGAGCACATAAGGGTGATAATCACATGGAGATTTTTTACACAATTTGACGCAACGACTTTCATTTGAACTTGACTTGAGGTCACAATATTTCAATACATGACTCATGCTTTGAACACACCACCGAAGAATAACATATATATATATGTGTTAGCCCAAGTTCAGTTGAAGTTTTGAAGATTGACAAATGAACTCAGGGAAGGACCTGGTCCATCTTGGGAGACACAATTAGTCATAACCATTGCACATGAAAGGCACGTGAGGAAGATATGTATTGAAGATTGCGCAACAAATATCTTCTGAATGGAATCGAAAAGGTTGCATTGAGTTCTAAGGAGGACAGTCTCCTTATGACAAGAGAACACAATCCTAAGCTAGG
>MU778857.1:76553-99517 GCA_026770625.1 Nicotiana glauca
TCTTAATTTCTTCTTGGGGCTACAGATTAAACAAAGTCCAGATGGAACTATGATCCATCAGCAGAAGTATACAAAGGAACTAATCAAGAAGTTTAAAATGGAAGAATCCAAAGAAATAGATACACCTATAGCAACTGCCACAAAGCTAGATAGTGATGAACCAG
The DNA here is from genome assembly GCA_026770625.1 of Nicotiana glauca. Classification (NCBI taxonomy): domain Eukaryota; kingdom Viridiplantae; phylum Streptophyta; class Magnoliopsida; order Solanales; family Solanaceae; genus Nicotiana; species Nicotiana glauca. Next base: position 76,718 of record MU778857.1, read on the forward strand.
GTTCATCAGTTGATCAAAAGTTGTATAGGGGTATAATCGGTTCACTTTAATATCTTACTGCCAGCAGACCTGACATTGTTTTCAGTGTAGGACTTTGTGCTCGTTTCGAGGCAAATCCAAAAGAGTCACACTTGACAGCTGTCAAAAGAATATTGAGATACTTGAAAGGCACAACTGATCTGTGTCTGTGGTATCCCAAAGGTAGCAATTTTGGCTTAATTGGATATGCTAATGCTGACTATGCAGGTTTTATAGTGGATAGGAAGAGCACTTCATGTATGGCACACTTCCTAGGGTCTTGTCTTGTATCATGGGCTACCAAAAAGCAAAATTCAGTGGCTCTCTCTACTGCTGAAGCTGAATATGTTGCTGCTGCATCATGTTGTGCTCAATTACTGTGGATTAAGCAACAACTGGTAGACTTTGGAATTGAAGTAGGGTGCATACCAATATTTTGTGATAACACCAGTGCAATTAGTATGACAAAGAACCCAGTTCATCACAAAAGGACTAAGCACATAGATGTTAGACACCACTTCTTAAGAGACAACTATGAGAAAGGGCTAATCTCCATAGAATTCTGTGCTATTGATAAACAAATAGCTGATATCTTCACTAAGGCACTAAGTAGAGAAAATTTTGAAAGGAACAGGTTGGAGTTAGGGATGATTAAGATCACCTAAAAGGTCCAGTTCAGAATGCTTAATAAAAAAAATAAAAAAACTTTGGCTAGGAGTTCTTAATTATTGTGAATATTAGACTAATTCCTACTCAGTTTCATACTGTAAATAGTATACTCTTGTGACATGTGTTTATGCGACTCACTAATCTCTTACAAGTTTTCTATTTTGACATTTGAGGCAAAATCAAGAAAAGTTTCATTTGAAGAACCTGGTTCATCAAATTATGCTCATGATAAAGTTCAGGTATGTTTCTATTCTATGCACAATTAGAAAATTTTAATTATCAATCGTGAGCAAGAGTCCTAGATATACCAAACGTCCTAACAATTCTATCCGTTGGGCAAATTGAACCAGTTTCATTGAAACTAGAAGTCTAAGTGTAACGGAACCTTCTACTTAATTTTAGCAATTAATTAATCTCTAAGGAGACCGGAACTCTAAATTGATTAGACCTCTAAGTGATCTCTGAAAAGGCTGCAGGTTCTGAGTAATCATTATCCCCTTTAAAACCCTAAAAATTCACTCCATAACCGTCATCCTTTACAAAACCCCTGATCATCCTCTCTCTCTCCCTCGTCTCTGAAACACTCCAACGTTCTTCACACAATCAAAATCTTCTTAGGGTTTTCAGAAATCTTTCACCATGACAAATCCCCAAGACAACCCTGGTACTCCACCACCCGTTTCACCAAACTCCACCCCATCTGCCTCACCTCCCATAGAAACCCCAAAACCTAGATTCCGTCGCCAGAAAATGCTGGCAAGAAAAACTGTAGCTACTGGTTCCCTGAGGAAATCCTTGAATGAAAAACTACAGTCCAGCCAAAGGAAACAAGTCTCAGCAACAGAGACCAATTCTAGCTCTGAATCCGATGATTTCATCTCTGCCAGTGAAGGAGATGAACCTGGGTCTTCTGACACTGTCACACATCAAGAAACCCCAAAAGAGGTAAATACTTGCTTTGTTCCTGTTGATGTAGTTCAAAAAGTAGAGAGTAGGTATGTTCTGATAGGGGCTGCAAAAGATGTGTCTGGGACTGATTCTGCAAAATTGGGTAAGAAAAGGAGGAAGGAGGTGCTATCTATTTGTGGGAATGAGGAAGAGGGAGTCTCGAAGTCAGGGGGAAGTGGATCAGGAGAGGCTGCTGAGGGGTTGGTGAATCTGAGCAAGCAACAAGATGAACCTGGTTCATCTGGGGAGGAGAACTTGGCTGACTTATTGAAGAAAGTGGGGGCCAGCTATGACCCAAAGAAACGCAAGGCTTCCTCCCAAAGGACCCCTGCTGCATCCAAACTAACCAAGAAGAGCAAACCATCATCACCCAAATCTGCTCCTAGGGTTAGAGCTACCAGAAGTAAGGTCAAGGAAAGTGAAGAAGAATTGAAAAGGGCTTTAGAAGAAAGTAAGAAAAAGAGAAAAGAGAAAGGGAAAGCAAAGGTAGGTGAAAGCTCGGAGGCTGTGGTTGAAGAAGAAGAAGAGATGGAGCAGGTCCATCAAGAAAAGACTACTACTGTGGATGTTCATACTACCAAATCCAAGGGATCCAGAATTTCTGTCAAGAAGCCTTCCAAGCCTACTGAACCTGTTCTTGCCAAAAGAACAAGGTCAGCTGCAAAAGGAAAACAAGTGAAAATTACTGAAGAAGATGATGAATGGAGTAATGATGAGGAAGAAGAGTCAGAGAAGGAACATGACAGATATGCCATGTTTGGCAAGAGGAAGATTTTGAAAGGGAGACTTCTCAAGGACCTGGAGGAGCCAGGTATGATAAGGCTTCTGACTGCACTAGAAGCACAGGGTTGGAAGGACATGGTCCTTCATATGGATGGAAAATTGGCCAGGAAAGAACTTGTAGAGTTCATGGCAAATGGGACAGTGAAGAATGGGCTGGTGATTAGCAAAGTGAAAGGTGTCAAAGTGAAGTTCAATGCAGCAAAGCTGGGCAAGATTCTAGACATCCCTAGTGAGGGATATGATGACTACACAAGGCAGAGGTGGCCTTGCCTGGATGGGTTGCCTACTGATCTTCAGATCACAAGGAATTTTTGTGACACCACAACTGATGAAGAGGTACTTGAGGCCAGGGCAGTTCAGAAGAGTGAAATGAGGCCAGACCACAAAGTGCTTTTTGAGTTTGTGAACAAATGCCTTCTGCCCAGACAGGAAAGAAGGCATATAGCAAATTACATGGATCTGGTACTTATGCAATGTTTGAGTGAAGGGAAGCAGATCAACTGGCCTGCCTTTATTGTAAAGCTGCTTGAAAGGGTGATCAATGGCTCAAAAGCTCATGCCATTCCCTATGGATTTATCTTGACAACTGTGCTTGAACGATTGAATATTCCCCTGAAAAAATGGGAAATAGCTTCGAGCAAAGAGCATTTTGGCAGCAAAACCCTTCAAGCTTGTGATTATATGCTCAGTACAGCTCCCGTTGAACCTGGTTCTTCAGAAAAAACTCCTGTGAATAGCAAGGTCAGAGCCTTAGTTCAGGAGGTTGGGGCAAAATATGCTGAGACATCAAGGCTTCAGGCCAGAGTTGCTGAATTGGAGGGAGAAAGGAATGGGTTGAGAGCTGAACTTGCTAAGGAGAAGGAGAAAAATGAAGGAATGCTTCAACAGATGCTCAACTTGCTACAAACCCAACCCTCCAGCTCTTCTAAGCCTTAGGTGCCCTGTCCTAGTGTGAACCAGTCTAGAAACCCTCCTCAGTAACCCAGTTTGGGATTCTATCTGTTTATTTTTTTTGCTCATGGTCTGGTAATTTTGTTTTTCTTTTTGTGGACTGCTGTGTAGAAACACCCCACTAATCAATGAATGCAGCTTTTCTTGCTTTTTGTTAATTCTGTTCTTAATAGGTATTTTTGATGAGTTGATTTTTGATTAACTAAAGCATGTGTTCACTTGCAGTTGCCCCAGTGGCCATGAGTACTAATTAAATTACTGGGATTCACATTAGTTATGCAACTTTTCGATGATGCCAAAAGGGGGAAGATATTGTGCTTAAATTCATTATCTGAACTAGTGATGTTTATGACCTAACTTAATCTGGCCCTTTATGACAAATTGAAAATTTTCTAAGTGTTGATATTTCAGCTGAGTTTCACAGGTTTTCTGATCTCTAAAAGCACAAAGTTTGTCATCATCAAAAAGGGGGAATTTGTTGGCCCAAGTTCAGTTGAAGTTTTGAAGATTGACAAATGAACTCAGGGAAGGACCTGGTCCATCTTGGGAGACACAGTTAGTCATAACCATTGCACATGAAAGGCACGTGAGGAAGATATGTATTGAAGATTGCGCAAAAAATATCTTCTGAACGGAATCGAAAAGGTTGCATTGAGTTCTAAGGAGGACAGTCTCCTTATGACAAGAGAACACAATCCTAAGCTAGGATACGGATGGGAGTTTGTATTGGTTAAGGACTCAAATCGACTAAGGATAAGCATTGGAGTCTCGATCAAACTCTAACTGCTAATCTATTAAATAACCAAGTTGTTCTCTTTTACAGGTAATGCACATATGCAGAAGTTAAGCATATTTGAGAGCAAAAAGAGCAAGTCTGATTTGCAAGCAATATATGCGAGATACAAGTGTGCACGTCTGAAGCTACATGAACTAAGATAGAACAACCAGTTTCATCATTATGTTTGTTCTAAGTCTAGTTCAATTGTAGTAGGTTTTAATATTGTACTTTTCAGTTTTCTAAGAAGCAATTATATTAGGTACTTTGAGTATTCAAGTTAGAGTTAACTTGAAGGTGTCGCAACAGTTGAGGTTTGTAAATCCTTAGCTTTACAAAGAGTTTTGTAAATGCAGTTTTTGGCTCAGTGATTTAGTGGAGTTTGGAAAAATCATACTGAGTAGTAGGTCGTGGTTTTTTTACCTTTTGAGCCAGGTGTTTTCCACGTAAAAATCTCTGTGCACTTTACTTTCAGTACTTATTATTCCGCAAACTGTTGTAGTTAGAACACTTAGAAGAACCAGGTTCTTCTAACGCGAAAATTAGGTACCACACAAATCACCCCCTCCCCCCCTCTTATGTGGTATTGACGTTAATAACATCAATATATATATACACCTTCAAAATAGTGCACATGCATTATCATTGGATTTACAAGCATGTACAAGTATTTTTCATAATTTTTCTATAATTGTTAAAGGCTTTAAATCAATTTATTCATGCATTTTTATTATATAAATATTCAATAATTATCCTTTAAATTATTTTTATGATGATTTAACCATCTAAATTCATCATTTATGACAACATAATGTTTAAATATTTTTTAATGCATTTTTTATAATTACATTTGTATTTTTTAGGGCTAAATTGCACATTTTGCGATAATAGACCATGTGCATATATAATTACATTATTTATAAAAAAATAACTTTTTATATTTTAATAATATCAAATTATTATTTTTAATTATTTTCATGCACAAATAATATTTTTTATTATTTATCAATTATTTTTATAAATTATTTATTTTTTAGATAGTGGGTATTTAAATAACGGCCCATTTTAAGCTTATTTCGGACCAACCCCTAGCCCAATTACCTAAAATACACAAGCCCAACACTCCAACCCAAACCAAATGACCCATAACCCAATAACCCAACTGGTACCCATTTAATTGTCCGCCTCAGCCTCTCTTTAAAATCCTGGTTGTTGATCTAAGAGATTAACGACCCACATTTAGCCTATCCTTTCAAATTACCCAATCACAAACCCTAATCCCATTCTCTACCATCTGCCTCCCTTAAACTCTCTCAAATGCTCTCTTTGTCTATGCAAACCCTAGCATTGTAACCTCTAATCCCCTTCGATTCCAACCCAAAAATGGAATCAATTGGCGATTCCCTTACCTTATTGACCATTCCCCATTACTTGCTACCCGTTTATGGTGTTACATAATTGCTTGCCTCACATGGCAAGCAATTCTCCCATATTTTTTAACCAAAACTGGTTCAGCTCTTTGCCTCTTTCCATATGTGTTCGTTCTTGTTTCTTTTATGGCATGAATCACTGAGATTCTTCGCGATTCTTTGCTCAACCTAAAACTAGGGTTCAGATCTTCCTAAGATATAATACTAGTTTGCAATTATTTAATTATTTTTTCTTTAGTATTTCCGTATATAAGTCCCTGTGCATTTTATTATGATTTTTTTATATTTCTGACTAATTTTTACTTACCCTAAAATTAGGTTTTTTGATTCTTTGAAATCGAACCAAATCTGGTTCAATCCTTTATTATCCCCGTCTATATGTCTCTGTGCATCCTATTATAACTCTCTTCATTAATTTGTGATTGATTTTCATATACCCTAAATTAGGGATTCTTGATTCTACAAAATCAAACCAATATGTTTGATTCTTTAATCATTGTGTTAAAATCTCTGTCTATATGCCTATATGTATATCTTTGCTTGTTATTACTGCCAATTTTGCATATTTTACCTAAAACTAGGGTTTGAGACTTTTACTCTTTCCTTTCTTGTATGGTACTGATACTTTCCTTATCTCCAGTAAATCTACCATGTTTCTATTATTGCTTGCCTTATTGCCGTGAGACTACTGTTAATTGATAGTTTCCTTATTCTAAGTAGTACTTGCCTGATTACTCGTTAATTTGACTGAACTCTGACTCTAATTGAATCTTGATTTATCTTCTTTCCTTATTTGTGTATATTTGAATTATTCCCTTATTTGTCTGCCTAATTGAACAAATTTTAAACCCTTTCCCCCTTCCCTTTAGGACAGACTCGAACTCTCGCACTCTCACTAAAACTTAGTTCTTTTACTCTGATTTTGTGCTCATTGTTTCTGGTTTTGGCCGGCTGAAAGCCAAGGCCAAGTGATTCAGGAACTTAACTGCTGTAGCATATCTACTTGTTTTCTTGCTTAACTGGTAAGCCTTAATCCCTTGTCATTTCATTCTCCATGTTTTTCATAATTAGTGTTACTTGAACAACATGTCTTGAACCTTACTTTTAGCATAATTCTACTCTTATGCTCATATGACTCTCTTATGGTTAAAATTGCTAGTTTGTAAATTAGCTTAATGTTCAATTTGACCGGGCACACTACTTGTTAACCATGTACCTATTTTGAACCTTGCATTATTCAAATACTACAAACATGTACTTAGTTAATTTGTCATAATTTGTTGTTTAACTCATGTGCCCTGTCTATTAATATGTCATGTGATGATCTGACTGCTTTGCGTAAGTTATTAAACAATGGTTGTCTTAAATGTCAGCATGCTCCCTCAGTGTAATTAAGTCTCTCTTCACAATTAACCTGTTTGAAACTATGTACTTTGCAAACTTTGCTATTTTCTGAATGTAATTTTGTGTTCTAAACCTTGTTTCTTCTGAAATCAAACTATTTGAAATCAGCCCTAATCCCTTTTATATGCTTATTTTAAAAACCTCACTCTTAGTCCCTCAGGTTCTCAACCACCCCAGTATGAGCACTACTCAGGGTCCACATGAGACTCATGTGAACTCTGACGCACTGGGAAGGAACTGGTTACCCATCTATTCTAAATCATCTATTGAATCGATGGTTTTGGTGTGAGCATTGCCGTGGGTCCTTGAGGCCCTTGGGAACTTTGACAAACTGGAAACTTGGTTTTATATGTGCTATGAGTGGATCACTCGTATTTTGGCTATGATGTACCTATGAAATGAGGCCCAAAGTTGATTGGTGTGAAGGCCTCGTTCCCAGGTTTAATTGGGCTTAATGAAGGCTCCCTATAGTTGTCTTGCTGCTATTATGTAATTTATTCATTTATTCTTGCCTGTAATAAGTTTGTAACAAACAGATTCTGGGGTATATAGTAAAATTGGGAAGGGTCTTTATTCTCTTTGGCCAATCCGGGTAGAGATCCTGCCAATAGGGTTTCATTTGCTCTGTTAATCCTATTTTACCTCATCTCTATTGAAATCGTGTGAGTGATGTACTATTCTTGCATATTAGAAATCCTACCTGTAGGAAATTAAGTTGCATTAGAGATCCTGCCTATAGGAAATTAATTGCATTAGAAATCCTGCCTACATGTTGTATTAACTTGTCCAGTAAATGTATGTTAGCAATAATGCCTATAGGACCTCAATGTTGATCTAATTGTTTCTGGCAATGTGCGCCATTTCTGCCCGTATTATTGTTTGATAGATACCATGTCTATAGGACTAAAACTGGTTTCAAATCTAGAAATCATGCCAATAGGATTTAAATCAATTCAGTAATAGATACTATGCCCATAGGACTAAAGCCATTTCTAACCTAGAGATCATGCCTATAAGATTAAAATCAGTTAAATGATAGATATCATGCCTATAGGATTAAAACTAGTTCAATAATGGCAATATGATTAAAAAATCAATTCAATAATAGATATCATGCCTGTAGGATTAAAAATCAGTTCAGTGATAGAAGTCATACCTTTAGGACTTTACTAAATAATTCTGAATACGATCATCGCTATCGACATAGGATTGAACAACCATTCTGGATTCGTAACTGTGATTTACTATTATTCATTACTGCATGAAACGCCCATGAAGTACAAGAGGGGGGGGGGGGTAAATTGTAAATACTTAAAATTAATAGCTTATAAGTTGACTTAAAACTTGAGTAGTTGACTGTATATGATAATTTAGCAGATGTGGAAACAGAAAGTAAAATGCAAAAAATAATTGCAGGAATTAAAAACACCAGTATTTTTATACTGGTTCGGATTCAATGTGAATCCTAATCCAGTCCCCTTGGGTTGTAAGGTAGTTCTCTTTAGTAAATGAGTTTCTTCTGAGTACAGATGTGGTGCATATATCTCAGTTTCTCTAACACTCATTTGTGATACAATGCCTCACCAGTTGTGTGCTCTCTTTCTATTCCTGACTTGTTACACAGCAGATCTTAGTGAACAACAATGCTTGTTTGCAGAAGAATGAAGAGAGTGATTTGGTTTGATCAAAGTATGTACTAGCTAGGGTTTACAAAGGTGCATAAATACTTTGATGGGAGGTAGAGGCTTGACAACCCAAGAGATTTGATCCTTGGAAAGAATTGATTCTTTCCAAGAATAAGGAATGAGCCGTTGCTTCTCTCGATTGCTTTCCTTCATTAGGAGATTGCTTTACTTGATTTCTGCTTAATTGTTGGAACTTCCAAATGTAGTCGCTTCCTAGATCTTAACGTATCCTTTAGTATTCTGTGATTCTGCCCATGAGTCGTGCCTTTGTCCAAGGCTTATTTGATTTTCTCCAACTCATCTAATCATTGTTATTGCTGATTGATTCGTTGATTAGATTGCGCCCAGATTTACGAGACCAATCCAGATTTGCGGATCACATGCTGATTTATTTCTTTCCTTGTACATCATGAACCATTCCAGTATCTTTACTTCTTTAACTTTGATTTCCTGCACATGTATATTATTTGCATCATTAAAATATGATCTAGCAATCTCCCCCTTTTTTGATGATGACAAAATAATATAATAAGGTAAAGAAGTAAACACCAGTCAACTTCCCTGTGTGTTACTATTCAACTTGACTCCCCCTCAATGTATGTACGCTTGACTTCTCCTCAGTGTATGCAGTCGACTTGATTTCCCCTCAATGTGTGTATGCTTGACTCCCCCTCAATGTGTGTAGTCGACTTGTAGACTTGTACCTATACAGTATGCCATGCATGCTACCTATACACATAAAATCTGTGCAGTACACATATAAACACATACACATATAAACACATAGTCAACTTGTACCTGTGCACATATACCTAACATAACATGCTTTTTCTCCCCCTTTTTGTCATCAGCAAAGAGGGATTAGAACCATAAATTATAGTAAAGTAGAATAGGGAAAGAGATTATCCAGCGGCTGGTTAAACAACTCATAGTAGCAAAAAAAAAATAGAATTATCCAAGGGCGTAAACCACAGCCCACAATACCACCAAAACAAGTTGTCAAAAAAATATAGTTTTTGAAAGAACATCCACACTAGCATCGCATGAAGTAGGTAAGGGTGTTGCAGATGGCCTCCTTTAACTGTTCGAAGCTAGTATTTGCAGTGACGCTCACACCGTCCAACCTGTCATGATCCTCCTTAAAGGCTTTGATAGCATTCTCCCTTACTCTGTGAAAAGCCACTATAATTTTTGACACGTCAGACCCTGTTTCCTTTGAAATAGCATGAATGTCACCCACGGTTGACTGAGTTGCGGAGAGAAGATTCTTGATATCAGAGAGTTTGGAGTCAATATAGCTAAGCTTCTCACTAAGCTCAGAACTGTTAAGAGTAGGAGGAGGAACAGCTTATGAAGGTTTAGATTCCATAGGGGCCTGCTTTGCTTCACTATCACTCTTCTTAACCCAGGAGCCCTTGATGCTCATATAGCCTATACTAGCAAAAGCTCTAGAATTATAGGATTTGGTGATAGTAATGAAAGGATAGTTGGATAGAGAAATTTGATGGGCTTCCAGAATATGGGTAATTGCCATGCCATAGGGTAAACTGGTGGGATCCTTAGTGCTTTCTATCATGAAATTGATGAACCAGGAGGAAAGCTTGAATTTGAGTTTGGTGATGAGGCAGTAGACAAAGAATGTATCCCTTTGAGAGAAAGTTGAAAATGAGCCAGTACAAGGAAGCAGGGTGGTTTCCACAATACGGGCCAGAACCTGGGTTTCAAAACTTACATCACTGGGGCCCAATTGATTTGGGAAAATTTCAGAGGGACACTCAACAATGCACTGTTTGGCTTGGTCAAAAGAAATTTCAAAATTCTCAGGCCACACATTTTTAAAGAGAGTAGGGAAACCAGAGCAACGACATTGGAAAAGAGAGTCAAACAAGGCACAATCAAGTATAATGCGCTTACCTAGCACTAGAGATTCTAGCCTATCTGGTTTACTGGAGCGAAGATTTGCATAAAACATTCTAACCAGGGGTTCATATACCTTAGGCGGAGGAGCAGAGAGGAATTTTTCCCATCCTTGATAAACGAAGAGTTCTCTAACCTTACAGTTGAAGGCTTCCATATCATCAAGATCAACGATTCTTCCATGGGCAATTGGCTTGTCCTTAAGAGTGATGAAAAGATCCCTATTTGGGGTATCCCAGAAATTTAGGTCAGACTCGAGTGAGGCAGAGAAATCAACCTTTGATTTCTTTGGAGTGGATGAAAAGGGAGGATCTTCTATGGGTCGTTTGCCTAAGGCTTTCTCTCCTAGTAGTTGGGAGTGTTCAGAGAAATCACCCTGAGATGAGGCGAATCCTTCAGAGTGATCAAACCCTAGGTCTACTTGCTCAAGAGGCGCAGAAGGAGTTTTCGCCTTAGAGCGGGTACTTTTTCTGGTGGAGGCAGAGGGATTCTTGGAGTGTTTCACCATTGTAGAAGAGGGGATTGCTCGAAGTTTTGGAGAGAAGATGGAGATGAGAGTGACTAAGAGGATTTTCTAACTTAAGAATAGGGTTTTGATGGTTGAGTGCAGAAAAGGAAAAGTTGTCAGTTGAGAAGACGTGATTATTGGCTTTTCATCTACAGACTGCGAACTGATGTGAACGAAGTGAAAAGAGAGGGAAAAAATCGGAGGCGTGATAAATGCGTGGGAAAAGGACAATTATAGCACTTAAAAGTAATTTAGCACATAAGTCCTAAGAGTTATTAGACAGGCAAATAATACCAAGTAATTTTCTCAAATTACAAAATCTTTCTTCTAATAAGGGTTTAGTGAAAATATCGGCTAATTGAGCAGAGGTGCCAACAAAGGCTATTTCTATATCTCCCTAAATAACATGATCTCTAATAAAATGATGCTTAATATCTATATGATTTGCTCTAGAGTGATGCACAAGATTTTTTGAAAGACAGATAGCACTAGAATTATCACAAAAAATTTGTATAAGTTTAAACAAAAGCTCATAGTCACCCAATTGATCAGACATCCATAGTAGTTGTGCACAACACTGTCCAATGGCAATGTATTCCGCTTCAGTAGTGGACAAGGCGACTGATGCTTGCTTTTTACTGTTCCAGGATATTAATACCTTTCCTAGTAATCTGAAAAACCTTCTAATTTAAAAGAGTTAAAGCGAGGATACCACAATCCATGAGATACAGTTCCAATGAGATATCGAATGATTCTCTTTATAGCAATCAAGTGTGACTCCTTGGGAGCTGACTGAAACCTGGCACATTTACATACGCTGAACATAATACCTGGTCGACTTGCTTTCAGATATAGCAGTGATCCAATCATTCCCCTGTATTTGGTTTCATCAACTGGGGTTCCCTGTTCATCTTTGTCTAGATTTGTAGCGGGGCTCATAGGAGTGTCAATTGATTTTGCATTGTTCATACCAAATTTTTGAATCGACTCTTTTGTATATTTGGTCTGACAAATAAAAGTTCCTTCTTCGATTTGTCGGATTTGTAGCCCCAGGAAGAACGTGAGTTCACCCATCATGCTCATTTCGAACTCACTTTGCATAAGATTTGAGAATTCCTTGCATATAAGAGGGTTAGCACTACCAAATATAGTATCATCAACATAAATTTGAATAATAAGATTACCTTCTGATGATTGTTTAATGAACATAGTCGTGTCTATTTTACCTCTGGTAAAGCCATGGGCGATAAGAAAAGTACTCAGCCTATCATACCAGGCACGCGGAGCTTGTTTCAACCCATACAGTGCTATAGTAAGCTTGTATACATGGTATGGAAATTTTGAATCCTCAAAGCCTGGAGTCTGTTTTACAAAAACTTCTTCCTTGATAAATCCATTCAAAAATGTGCTTTTAACATCTATTTGAAACAACCTGAATCCTTTGAATGATGCGCATGCTAGAAGAATTCGAATAGACTCCAGACGAGCTATTGGGGCGAAAGTTTCATCATAGTTGACTCCTTCCTGCTGTCAATAGCCCTGTGCAACTAATCTCGCTTTATTTCTTATAACATTTCCATCCTCGTTCAATTTTTTTCTAAATACCCATTGTGTTCCGATCACAGACAAATTTTCAGGTTTGGGTATTAGTTTCCACACTTGATTCGTGCTAAACTAATCTAATTCCTCTTGCATAGCTTGTACCCAGCTTGAATCCTTCAGTGTTTCTTCTACCTTTTTTGGCTCAATTTGAGAAATCAATGCAATATTTGCTTTCTTCTTGAGGGCACCCCTGGTTTTCAATCCTTCCTTTGCATCTCCTATAATAAATTTCTGAGGATATTCGGGTTCGCTTCTCCATTCATTTGGTCGGATTATATTTGTAGTTGACTCGGCTTGTGGATCTGGAGTATTATTGCTATTTTCTCCAGTTGACTCGATCACCCCAGATGTGCTAGTCGACTCCTGTGATTTTCCTTTTTCCTGAGCCTCTTGAGTTTGATCTTCGTCACCTGCAATAGTTCCTTTCTCGAGGAAGGGATTATTTTCATTGAATATAACATGTACAGATTCTTCTACACATAAAGTACGTTTATTATAGACTCTAAAAGATCTGCTATTTAATGAGTAACCAAGAAAAATACCTTCGTCACTTCTTAGATAAAACTTTCCAAGATTATCTTTACCACTATTGTGAATAAAACATTTGCTTCCAAAGGGATGGAAGTAGCTGATATTTGGACGTTTACCTTTCTAGAGTTCATAAGGAATCTTCTTCAGAATTGGCCTTATGAGGCTACGGTTGAGGATATGACAAGCAGTACTTACTCTCTCTGCCCAGAAATGGTTTGGCAATGAATGTTCTAATAGCATGGTTCTTGCCATGTCTTGTAGAGTTCTGTTCTTCCTTTCCGCAACCCCATTTTATTGTGGTGATTGTGGTGCAGAGAAATTGTGAGTGTATCCTTGATCGTTGCAAAAGTCTTCAAAAACTCTACTTTCAAATTCTCCTCCATGGTCACTCTGAATTTTTTAGATCAGATGACCTTTTTCTCTTTTAACCTTTTTGCAGAAAACTTCAAAATTTCTTAAGGTTTTATCCTTATGAGACAAGAAGATTACCCAGGTGAAACGTGAAAAGTCATCAACAATAACAAAAGCATACCTCTTACTTCCTATACTAGCAGTTCTAGTAGGCCCAAATAAATCCATATGAATTAGTTGTAAAGGTTTAGAAGTAGATACTATATCTTTATTTTTGAAAGAGTTTCTGGTTTGCTTACCCAATTGACATGCATCACAAATATGAGTTCTAGAGAAATTCAGTTTAGGCAAACCAATAACTAAATCATGTTTGGACAGTTTTTCAATCAAATGCATTCTAGCATGGCCAAGTCTTCTATGTCATAGCCATGGATCATCAGACATAGAGGATAGGCAAATATGGCCATCTATCTTTTCAAAACCATCAAGTATATACACATTTCCATACCTTTTTCCAGGAAAAAGTATCTTACCTGATTCGTCTTTAATCGCGCACCCTGTTCTTTTAAACTTTACTTCATATCCTAAGTTGCAGAGTTGACTTATGCTCAAGATATTATAATTTAGGCCATCAACGAGATATACTTCAGTAATGTCACAGTTGTTATTGAAAGGAATTGTTCCAGTGCCAACTATTTTGCCCCTTGAATCATCTCCAAATTTTACACTTCCTCCATCGCTCTTTCTAACTTCCTTGAAAAGGTTTTTGTCACTTTTCATATGACTGGAACACACACTATATAGATACCATTTTCCTTTGCGGCTTACTCTGTGGTGTTCCTGCAAGACAAGATGATCACTTTCTTTTAGGTACCTAAGCTTGCCTGGGTCCTGGTGGGTTAGCGTTGCTAGGTTCAGAAGTTTTTGGTTTCCAAACCCATCCTGATACATTTGATTTACGAAAGTGACAACATGAATATTTATGCCCACATTTATTACAGTAATGACATTTAACTCCAGACCTGTTTATAGACCTTTCATAAGTGTTAGAACTAACTGACTTAGAGTTAGCTGGTTCTTTTCCAGTTGACTTATAAGTTATCTGGTCCGACCGACTGGTCGACTTGGTTCTGATTGGTTCCTTTCCAGTTGACTTGTAAGTCATCTGGTTTGACCTAACAGAACTGTGACTGGTGGATTTGCACAAGTTGTTAAGCTGCATTTGCAACTCCTCAAACTCTTCTTGAGGTATATCTTTTTCGATTTCACATACTTCATGTTTGAGTTTCCAGTCCTTGACCTCCTTAGTAAGTCTCTTAAGTTCATTCATCATTTTTTTATACTCTTTTAAGGTTGAATCATGAATATCCTACAATTCATTACATCTTTCGCAGTCATAAGATCTTACCTCACTAGTTTCTCCTCGTGCCATGAAACAGTTCTCGTCATATGAATTATCTTCATCTGTCCAGCATCTTGAGGTTTTGTTTATTTCATTTTCCATAATTTTCATGAAACACAGATTTACTATTTCTTCGTGGTCTGAGTCGTCCCCATCACTCCAGCTTCCGAAGTATTTGTTCTTGTTGAAGCCTCTAGAGATCTTCCTTTTCAATTCTGGACATTCAGCTTGAATATACCCAAACTTTCCACATTCGTAGCGTTTTCCATCGTTCTTATCATGTTCATTGTATTGCCTAGATTGTCTTGGTAGGAATCTTCCTTTATTTGTGTTTTTGTATCTTCTCATCAGCCCATCCATATTTCTAGACATCATAGCAATCTCTTCTTGTAGAGCTTCAGGATCATCAATTTCATTTTCTGCCATTTCAGTATAAATTTTTAATGCCACTATTTTGTTTTTCTCCTCTTGATATGTTTTTTCAAATGCGTCCTTTCGAAAGCAATGAGCTCTCCTCGCAGTTCATCATAGGACAATTTGTTTAGGTCTTGAGATTCCAGAGTGACTACTTTGGTCTGCCAAGTGGTTGGTAGACTTCCGAGAATTTTTCTGACTTGATCACTACTGGTGTAGGGCTTGCCAAATGCCTTTAGGTCACTAATTATCTTACTAAATCTGGCAAACATTTCTTCAATGGATTCTCATTCTTTCATTGAGAAGAGTTCGTAGTCATGAACTAGTATATTGATGTGAGTTTCCTTTACTTTGCTGGTTCCCTCATATGTGACCTCAAGTTTATCCCACATTTCTTTGGCTGTATCACAACTCGATATTTTCTCATATTCCTCACCACTTATAGCATTGTGAAGTAGATTTATTGCCTTGTTATTAACTTATACTGCTTCCAGTTGCTCCTTTGAGTATGAATATATGTCATCAGGATCAGCAAAAGGTGGAGTGCTAGCAAGTAGGGGATAGTTTCCCCTTTTAATGACTCTTCAGACTTTAACATTGTATGCTTTAGCAAAGATTTCCATTCGTACTTTCCAGTGAGAGAAATGTTGTCCATTGAAGTATGGTGGTTTAACTTGTGAAATTCCTTTGTGAAAGAGAGCTCCTATGATAACTTGATTTGCCATGATCTTTTCTCACAAGCTGTTAAGCAAAAGATAAAATGTGAACCTTGCACTGATACCAATTGAAAGTACAAGAGGGGGGTGAATTGTAAATACTTAAAATTAATAGCTTATAAGTTGACTTAAAACTTGAGTAGTCGACTGAATATGATAATTTAGCAGATGTGGAAACAGAAAGTAAAATGCAAAAAATAATTGCAGGAATTAAAAACACCAATATTTTTATACTGGTTCAGATTTAATGTGAATCCTAATCCAGTCCCCTTGGGTTGCAAGGGAGTTCTTTTTAGTAAATGAGTTTCTTCCGAGTACAGATGTGGTGTATATCTCTCAATTTCTCTACCACTAGTTTTTTATACAATGCCTCACTAGTTGTGTGCTCTCTTTCTATCCCTGACTTGTTACACAGTAGATCTTAGTGAACTACAATGCTTATTTGCAGAAGAATGAAGAGAGTGATTTGGTTTGATCAAAGTATGTCCTAGCTAGGGTTTACAAGGGTGTATAAATACTTTGATGGGAGGTAGAGGCTTGACAACCTAAGAGATTTGATCCTTGGAAAGAATTGATTCTTTCCAAGAATAAGGAATGAGCCGTTGCTTCTCTCGATTGCTTTCCTTCATCAGAAGATTGCTTCACTTGATTTCTCCTTGATTGTTGCAACTTCCAAATGTAGTCGCTTCCCAGATCTTCACGTATCCTTTAGTCTTCCGTGATTCTGCCCATGATTCGTGCCTTTGTCCAAGGCTTATTTGATTTTCTCCAGCTCAGCTAATCATTATTATTGCTGATTGATTCGTTGAATAGATTGCGCCCAGATTTATGAGACCAATCCAGATTTGCTGATCACATGCTGATTTATTTCTTTCCTTGTACATCATGAACCATTCCAGCATCTTTACTTCTTGAACTTTGATTTCCTGCACATGTATATTATTTGCATCATTAAAATATGATCTAACATCCCAAATGTTGTGCTAAATAAATATCAGTAGGCAAAATAATAGGTCCTAATACCCCCCTTAATGAAGCTGTTTCTATATAACACTGCTCGCCTATTTTCTCACATAGATATCCTGTCTATAGATTTCTGCAGACCTGCTAATTAATTGCGTGCATTTGCTATTTATGTGCGGAGGTTAACATGATCCCATATCTGCTTTATACTTGCAAGTCCTAACATGTTTTGTCTGTCGCCTAGTCTTTTGAATTTTGAGAAACCTAGGCTTAGTCTAGAACTATCCCAAATAGAGGTCCCAATACCTCCAAGGCCATAGGTAAGGGGCGGGTAGTGCACGCATAGGGATGAACTAGACTCAATTAGAGCGATTTAGGTAACAATTTAAAAATAGTAATTGGGTAGAAGGAGATGATAGTCTGTTCCCGCTGAATGATATGAGTAACACCCGGACTCGAGGGAGTTGCGAAGTATTATATATGTTGCACGGGGTGATCCTTTAGGCTAAAATTTTAGGACCCCCTATCCCTATTAAATATTCTTCTCTCTTATTTATTAGATTAATTCATAAGTTAAGTTCAGCCGGGACCCACCATGGTAGACCTTGAGGGGTACCTAACACCTTCCCCTCAAGGTAATATCGAGCCCTTACCCGATCTCTAGGGATGCAAACTGGTAACATGAGTTATCTGCTTTAGGTTCCCTAACGCACCTTAATCCGTTAGGTGGCGACTCTTTCAATTTTAATTCCCTACCCTCTCAAAAAGGAGTTTTCCCAGAAATGTCGAAACCCCAATTTCGCGAGAAAAAGGGGGCGCGACAATATATATATATATATATACCTTTCGACACTAAACTTATTTGGAATAGAAAGTAAATAATGAATAACTCGGAACTTATGCGAACATCGTGGGATTTAATTCTAAGAGAGAGATTTATCCAACATACCTCACTTTGAGCTTTCCTTAATCTACTACATAAATCCTAAAAACTTTGATCTATTTAGAGACATTGCCACATTGAACAAAATTATGAAGGAGTTCATGATTCTAGCTCATTTGAGCATTTTATCAAACACTAGGTGGCCATTACGATCTCAAGGTTCTCCTATGGTGGATTCCTCTATTTCATACACAAAGTCTGCCCAATTAAGCTCAACAATCTTCCCACAACCCTAGATAGTACATGCATACATAATTAACAACTCCCACACCCAAGAATTGCTTGGCTTATTACCTATTTTCAGTTAAATCTTGAAATTGAAGGCTAGGGCTAGAACTTTACCTTTTGGTTGAAGACCTTGTGAGTTACCCTAGTGAAATCTTCAGGGCATGAGCAAAGATTGATGAACAAACGACTTAGAAATTCCTTTTCATATTTTAGACCACTTTCCTCTCTCTAAAATATAAGTTTGAACCTTCTAAAAGAATCCCTAAGATTGTTTTATAAGGATAGGGTTGGGTTTATGCAACCAGAAAAATGAAGCCCCGATGCAGATCTGCGGTTGCATATGCGACCACATAATGCTTCTACGATCCAAAAAATGGGCTGCATTACGGCCTCCACAAAATGGGCCGCATAATGACCGCAGAAATGTCCTACTCTGCTAAAAAAATTCTTCAAGTCCCCAATGCACTGCTCAACCCAATCCGTACCACGGCGAGCTTGGGAATCTCTACAATAATCAACCAGTTGTTTTCGCCATAGCACTTTCACGGAGGCAATTTCCTTATTTCTCAGCTTATGGACTTGCCTATCAAGAATGGAAATTGGAATTTCTTCATAAGTCAATTCCTTATTAACATCAATAGTCTCAACTGGAACAATACGTGATGGACCTCCAACCGCCTTCTTCAACATGGATACGTGAAACACCGGGTGCACTAATGACATCTCTGGAGGTAGTTCTAGCCTGTAAGCCACCTGACCAATCCTCCGAATGATTCTGTATGGTCTGACATATCATGGACTCAATTTCCCTTTCCTATCAAACCGCATCACCCCCTTCATGAGGAAACTTTCAAGAATACCATGTCAGCCTCTTGGAACTCTAAATCACTACGACGCACATCTGAATAGGACTTCTGACGACTTTGGGCAGTTTTCAACCGCTCCTTAATGATCTTAACTTTCTCCATAGCCTGATGTACGAGGTCTGGCCCTATTAACTCTGCTTCCCCAATCTCGAACTATTTGATGGGAGATCTACATCTCCTATCGTATAAAGCCTCGAATAGTGCCATCTGAATGCTAGCATGATAATTGTTGTCAAGAACACAAGTGCGCAACATATGCTCAAGCGTCTGAATAGTCCGCTCTGCCTTCCCGTCAGTCATTAGATGGAAAGTTGTACTAAGATTTACCTAAGTACCCAATACTTGCTGAAATTTCTTCCAAAAATTAGTTGTCAATTGTGCCCCCATTCAAAAATGATATAAACTGGAGTGCCATGCAACCTGACTATTCCATGATATACAACTAATCATATTATTATGCTATGTCGGTAGCCTTAACAGGTAAGAAGTGTGCTGATTTCCTGAGTCGATCCACAATCACCCAGATCAAGTCAAACTTGCAAGAAGTGCGAGGCGGTCCTACCACAAATTCCATATTGATCAACTCCCACTTCCACATTGGAATTTTTATGTTCTGCGCCAACCCACCAGGCCATGGCTGTTCGGACTTTACTTATTGACAATTTGGACATCTCTCCACAAAGTCCGCTACATTATTATTCATATCCTTCCACCAGTGGACTTCCTTAAGGTCATGATACATCTTTGTAGAGCCCGGGTGCGCGAAATATCTAGAAGTGTGAACATCGGCCATGATTCTTTCCCAGAGACCATCTATATTTGGAACACATAGTCGCCCTTGGTACCTTACTGTACCATCATCTATGCCAAGAGAAAAAACCATACTCTTATTTTTATGAATCCCCTCCTTCAATTGTACCAACAATGGATCATTATACTGTTTCTCCTTGACTTCCACAACCAGCGATGAGTCAGCCCTCTTTTGCAAAATAACCCCTCCTTTACTAGAGTACGCAAGACGAACTCCAAAACTAGCCAACCAATGAACCTCCTTGGCCAATGGCCCTTTGATATGCCTCCAAGTGAGCTAAACTACGCATAGATTTCCGGCTAAGAGCATCTGCCACAACATTAGCCTTACCTGGATGGTATAGAATAACGATGTCGTAATCTTTGAGTAACTCAAACCATCTTCTCTGCCTCAGAATTAATTCCTTATGTTTGAAAATATATTGAAGTCTCTTATGATCCGTGAATATATCCACGTGGACCCCACACAAATAATGACGCCAAATCTTCTATGCAAATACCACTGCCTCAAGCTCTAGGTCATGTGTTGGATAATTCTTTTCATGATTCTTGAGTTGTTTAGAAGCATAATGTTACGACCCAAAATCCACAAAGGGTCGTGGTGGTGCCGGACACCGCCGTCAGGCCAGCTATCTCAAATACGTAATTAAATCTCATTTTTAACACTTTTGAAATCTAGGATTTTCCTTAATTATTAAGAGATTTTAAAGGATATAGTTTCAAATCAAATTTAAATGTTGAACAGTTAATATAATACTTCAAACCATCCCAGAACCTGGTGTCACAAGTGCATGAGCATCTACTGGTAAGAGAAATAAAATACAACATCCGTCCAGAATACAGTGGACGGAAAGTAAATACAGTACACTGGAAAGGACTACCCTAGCTGCGGTCGCCTCGAATGATGCAGCTCACCTAGTCCCAGAAACATCTGTGTTGCCACGCCCCGTAGGCTGCTAGAGGTATGTATATACCTGTGCAACAAAAATGCACAGAAGTGTAGTATGAGTACGTAATCAACGTGTACTCAGTGAGTGTCCTGCCTAATCCCGAAGTGGTAGAGACGAGATGGTCAACTTGACACTCTCTAATAGTCCAATAATGATTCATCCTTAATATGTATATATTAAATAGTGGATTTATTTTATAAACATGATTTTTTTATCCAGATAGAGGAAACAAGTAAATACGTAATTCTATCATAGGAAAACTTTCCAGAACTTCTCTTTAATTAAAATCCAAATATTTTAAGCCACAAAAGGGCAATAATAACTTGATTAAGTTCAGGCAGAAAAGCAAGCATGCGCAAATCATACCGAGGCGACGGCCCGATCCAACAGAAATAAATGTGCACTTGCCGAGGGTTGACGACGCGCCCATAGATGCATCTATTAATCTACCGAGGTGTTCGGCCCATTCAAAAATAAACACCCACAGACAGACAATCAGTCAAGAAGTCAACATGGAGCAATTATCCAAGAAAGGCCAATTCTCTTTAATAATTTGAGAAAACGAAGCTTAAGTCTTTTTTTAGAATTCCATTTATTAGTTTAATGCGATAAATCACCCTGCTCGCGAATCATCCATGCAACGCATGTACACGTAAGATACATGCTCAAATAGCTAATTAGAATTTTATCGAGGAATAATTATCCAAATAAGCCAATTCTCTGTTTAACAATTCAGGAAATGATGATTAATCTCTTTTTAAATTCATTTACTAATCAAAGTTGATTTAAACAATTCAAGTCATCAATCGGTTCATATTTAATCCAAATATAACATGCTGATGGGTCCTAACAACCCGGACAATAGCATAATAGTAGCTACGTACGGACTCTCGTCACCTCGTGCATACGTAGCCCCCACATATAGGAGCACATAATCAATTATTTCACCTATGGGGTAAATTCCCCCTCACAAGATTAGAAAGGAGACTCACCTCGCTCCGAAGATCCGCAATCGGCATTCTACATTCTCCGGAGACTTGCACCAACGCACAATGCTCCAAAACTAGCCAACGATCATATAAATCCATTATTATATACTCAATTATATTTTACAACCCAATTTATAATAATTCCTAACCCCGAACGAAAAGTTGACAAAAATGCCCTCGGGCCCACGTGCTCGGAATTCGAAATTTCTCAAAGATAAAGTTTACCCACGAACTCACGAACTCAAATATATGATTTTCCCTTAATTCCATACTCAAAATCATGGTCAAAATCGAAGAACACTAATTCTCTAGGTCTTCCTCTAACCCTCAATTTTTTACCCATTTTCATACTAAAATCCATACATAATTAATGTATTTAACTCATAATAGGTAGAAATAACTTATCTTAACATTGTTGATGAAGAACCTCTCTTGAATCCTCCCAAAAATCGCCAAAGTCATGAAAAATGAGAGAAATTAACCCCCAATCACGATTTTAAAACAAGCCTACTGCCCAGCATTTTCGCTTCAGCGGAACCCTGTCCGCTTCCGCGGTCGCGCTTCTGCGGACCGCTTGTCGCTTCTGCGGCTCCCATCCACTCCAGGCCTTTTGTTTCTGCGGTCAGCCAACCACTTCTGTGGTTCCACATCAGCGGATCAAGGGCCGCTTCTGCGGTCCTGCCTACCCTCGCCCTCGTCTGCTTCTGCGGGGCCGCTTCAACGATCCCATTTCCGCAGAAGCGGAAATACCAGATACCAGCTGGTTCAGCACTTCTTCAAACTTCAGATTCGATCCGCTAGCCATCCGGAATCCACCCGAGGCCCCGGGACCCCAACCAATCATACCAACCAGTCCCAAAACACACTACGCCCTTGCTCGAGGCCTCAAATCATATCAAACAACGCTAAAATCATCAATCGACCTCCAATCCAAGCTTTATGAACTT
>MU778861.1:8267-39695 GCA_026770625.1 Nicotiana glauca
CTCCTCAGCCCTAAAAGATAATAAAGAAGGTTAGATAAAATGTACGTTGGTGCTCGGCAAGTATGGTCGGGTGCTAGTCATGGCCCTCCAGTTTGGGTCGTGACATTCTGGCTGAGTTCTATGGCATTCCTAGGCCACGTGGTGTAGAGTGAGGGCATTCGAGTGGATCCGAGGAAGGTGGAGGCCGTGCAGATCTGGCTCAGGCCCTCCTCAGCTACTGAGATCCGTAGTTTCCTTGGCTTGGCGGGTTATTACCGTCACTTTGTGGAGGGGTTCTCATCGGTCGCGTCTCCTATGACTAGATTGGCCTAGAAGGGTGCCCTATTTCAGTGGACAGAGGAGTGTGAGGAGAGCTTCTAGAAGCTCAAGACAGCTTTGACTTCAGCCCGAATCTTGATGTTGCCTACCGGTTCGGGGTCCTATACAGTTTATTGTGATGCCTTACAGGTTGGACTTGGAGCGGTATTGATGCAGGACGGTAGGGTGATTGCCTACGCGTCCCGACAATTGAAGGTGCATTAAAAAACTGCCCTGTCCACGATCTTGAGTTAGCTGCCATTATTCACGCCTAGAAGATCTGGCGTCATTATTTGCATGGGGTGCCTTGTGAGATCTACACTGACCATCAGAAGGACCTGAATATGCGTCAAAGGAGATGGTTAGAATTGTTAAAGGATTATGATATTACTATTCTTTATCACCCGGGCAAGGCCAATGTGGTCGCCGATGCCTTGAGTCGCCGGGCGGGGAGTTTGGGGAGTTTGGCATATCTACCAGCCTGATAGAGACCTATGGCAATGGATGTTCAGGCTTTAGCCAGGCAGTTCCTGAGATTAGACCTTTCAGAGCCCAGTCAGGTTCTAGCTTGTGTGGTTTCTCGGCCTTCCCTATTTGATCGCATCAGGGAGTGACAGTTTGATGACCCTCATTTGCTTGTCCTTCAGGACAGAGTCCGGCGAGGTGATGCCCGAGATGTTACCGTCAGAGATGATGGAGTGTTGAGGATGCAAGGCCGGATTTGTGTGCCCAATCTAGATGATCTTCGAGAGCTAATTCTAGCTGAGGCCCATAGCTCGCGGTATTCCATCCACCCGGGTGCCGCGAAGATGTATCAGGACTTGAGGCAGCACTACTGGTGGAGGTGGATGAAGAAGGATATAGTTGACTACGTGTCTAAATGCCTCAACTGCCAGCAGGTGAAGTATGAGCACCAACGTCCGGGTGGTTTGCTGCAGCAGATTGAGATCCCATAGTGGAAGTGGGAGCGTATCACCATGGACTTCGTATCTGGACTCCCACAGACCGCGAGGAAGTTTTATTCTATTTGGGTTATTGTGGATCGGCTGACCAAGTATGCTCATTTCATACCTGTGTGTACCACTTATTCATCAGAGCGGTTGGCGGAGATTTATATCTGGGAGATCGACCAGTTGCATGGTATTCCAGTTTCTATCATCTCAGATAGAGGCACTCAGTTTAGCTCGCGGTTTTGGAGAGCAGTGCAGCAGGAGTTAGGCACTCGAGTGGAGTTGAGCACGGCATTCAACCCCAAGACGGACGGATAGTCCGAGCGCACTATTCATATTTTGGAGGCTATGCTCCTGGCGTGCGTGATTGAGTTTGAAGGGTCATGGGACCATTTCCTGCCACTGGCAGAGTTTGCTTTTAATAACTGCTATTAGTCCAGCATTCAGATGGCGCCGTATGAGGCCTTATATGGTTGGAGATGTAGATCTCCAGTGGGTTAGTTTGAGCCGGGTGAGGCCAGGTTATTGGGTACAGAGATGGTTCAGGATGCGATGGAGAAGGTTAAAGTGATTCAGGATAGACTTCGTGCAGCCCTGTCCAGACAGAATAGTTATGCGGACAAGAAGTTTCGTGATGTGGCATATATGGTTGGTGAGCGAGTTCTGCTTCGGGTCTCGCCTATGAAGGGCGTCATGAGGTTTGAAAAGAAAGGGAAGCTGAGTCCGAGATTTATTGGGCCTTTTGGGATCTTGAGGCGAGTTGGGGAGGTTGCTTATGAACTTTCCTTACCTCCCATCCTAGCCGGAGTTTATCCGGTGTTTCATGTTTCGATGCTCCGGAGATATCATGGTGACCCGTCGCATGTGTTGGATTTCAGCTCAGTCCAGCTTGATAAAGATCTATCTTATGTTGAGGAGACAGTGGCCATTTCGGATAAGCAAATCAGAAAGTTGAGGTCAAACAAAATCGCTTTAGTGAAGTTCCAGTGGCGGGGTCAGCCGGCCGAGGAGGCGAATTGGGAGACCGAGCAGGATATGCGCAGCCAGTACCCTCATCTTTTTGCTACTTCAGGTATGTTTTCTATGCTCGTTCGAGGACGAACAAATGTTTAAGTGTAGGAGGATGTAATGACCCGGCCGGTCATTTTTGGAATTTACGCCCCGATCCCCCATTAACTGCTTTCCCTAAGTTCATTTCCGCTATTTTGGTTTGCCGGGACGTTCGGTATTAGGATTCAGAGTGTTTTGTGACACTTAGTCCCTAAATGAGAGTTTAAGAGTTGAAAAATGGCCCGTATTCGGAACAGTGTGAAGACGACCTCGGAATGGAAATTTGTGGTTCCGTTAGCTCCTTTAGGTGATTTCGGGGTTGGAAGCGTGTTCGGAATGTCATTTGGGTGTCCGTAGCTCATTTAGGCTTGAAACGCCGAAGTTTGAATTTTTGATGTTTCCGGTCCGATAGTGAGTTTTTGATCTGAGGGTTGGATATGAATTCCGGAAGTTGCTCTAGCTCCGTCATGTCATTTGGGATGTGTGTGCAAAATTCCAGGTCATTCGGATGAGGTTTGGTTAGGTTTTTTATCGAAAGCGTATTTGGTTAGAATTTGAAGTTCTTAGGCTTGAATCCTTGATTTAATCGGGTTTCCGGTGTTGTTTGAGGTGTTTTGAGGATTGTTACAAGTTCAAATAAGGTATTAGGTGGTATTGGTGCTTTTGATCTGGGTCCCGGTGGTCCCGGGATGATTTCGGATGATCAACGGGTTAGTTTTGGAAGTTAGAAAGAAATTTGCAGCAGTCCTTCTGTTGTTTTTGCTTCTGCGGTTTGGGAACCACAGAAGCGGTGCCGCATAAGCGGCCTTCGCACCGCAGAAGCGAGTTGGCCCCTTTTTCCTCTGAGACTGCAGAAGTGGTCAGCTATCCGTAAAGGCGGAGCCGCATAAGCGGTTATATCCGCAGAAGCGGACTCCGACCCTTTAAGTGAAAATCGCAAAAGCGGTGGTTTGTCCGCATAAGCGGGACTGCAAAAGCGGAAACCGCTTTCCAGAAATACCAAAATCGAGGGTTAAGTTTCAAAAAGTTGGAAATCAATTTTGAGCTCGGGCAAAGGCGATTCTGAGAGGATTTTGAAGAGGAGATTACTGGGTAACATTTCTATGATCCTTTCTAGTTATATTCCATTATTTAGTAGTTAAATCCACCTTCTAAATTCGAATTAAGTATCAAAAATGGAAGAATTTGGGTGAAAGTTCATTGACTAAACTATAGGGTTTTGAGGGGGCATTCTACCTCCGATTTCTGAGATTTTTATATGGTTAGACTCGTGAGAGTACGAGGTTTCTAAAAATGCGAAAATTTTTCGGTTCCGAGACGTTGTCCTGAGGGGCATTTTGGTCATTTTACCTATTTTCACGCCTTAGCTTTAATTTCAATAGTGGAATCAGTTGTTTGAAATATTATTTACGATTTGTAATTGAATTGAATAGATTTGGGCCATTTGGAGTTGGATACTCGTGGCAAGGGCATCGTTCCCTAGTTGATTTCGCACCGGTTCGAGGTAAGTGGCTTGCCTAACCTTGTGTGGGGGACTTCGTCCCTTAGGATGTGATAATTGTTAATTGAATACCTTGTACGTGAGGTGACGAGCCCGTACTTGAGCAAATTGTTGAAACCCGGATTTTTACTTAATTACTTGATTGGGATTCTCTTTCATATTTGCCTTACTTTACTTGCTTTTATAGCCTGTGCTAGCGTAGAAGAGCATGTTTAATTGATCCAAGCTGCCTATTTGTTTAAATTGTCTTAACTGTGTTTACGTGGAGCATGTTAGGCTAGTATTATTTGATGCCTTGTATTGTTGTACTTAAATTTCTGAATAATTTACTGATGTTGGTTGCGCTTTTACATTGGGACTACGGATGTGGGATTCCGGGACTTCCCCCTTGTTTGTTTACATTGGGACTACGGGTTTGATTCCCAGGAGATCTCCCTGCACTTTCATTTTGGGACTACGGGACGGTATCCCATGAGATCCCCCTGCATTTTTATTTTGGGACTACGGGACGGTATCCCAGGAGATCCCCCTGCACACTGATGATTTGATTACGGGACGGTATCCCGGTACATTCTTTGATATTGATATGAGATTTGGACTACAGGACGGTATCCTGGGAAGTTCTATTGGACAGTTGACAAAAGGGCTACAAGACGGTATCCTGAAAGACCCTTGTCGGTATTCTTGTAATTTTGCAGTATTTACTCTGTGTTTTTTTTTTTGTCTTGCAGTACTATATTTCATTGATCTGTCTTATCATATCGCTGTATTCATTAGTTTTCATCAGACTTCGATACTGTTAATATCTTGCTATTTTATTGTTTTTGTCTCAGTAGGGCCATGACCTTTCCTTGTCACTACCCAACCGAGGTTAGGCTTGGCACTTACTGAGTACCGTTGTGGTGTACTCACGCCTCTTCTGCACATGTTTTTTTCATGTGCAGATCCAGGTGCTTCTGAGAAGGCGTACCGCCAGTAGCTGTCAGGAAGCGTATATGGGACTTGAGGTATACATCTGCTACGTCCGCAGATCCGCAGAGTCTACTTCTCATTTTATCCATAGTTATTAGATGTTATTTCGATCCCTCTTTGTATTAGACTATTCTGGTGATTAGAGCAGTGTAAGATTTCTTATAGCCTGTGTTGCCCGTGGGTTTCCGGGACTTCGAGGTTATTTCAGTATTTTTTATTAACGTGTATGTGCCAGGCGGCAACTGTATACATTACTCATGTTATTTAGCTTTTGAATATAAATTTCGCAAATGTTGTTACTTCTGCAACGTGTTAGGATTACCTGGTCGTGAAGACTAGGTGCCGTTATGACGTGATCACAATTGGTGATCTAGGGTCGTGACACCGTGCTTTATTTTTATTTTTATTGGCAGTAATTAGTGTTCTAAGTTTTGATTTAGGTTTTTTAGGGCTATGATTGCAGCGTCAATTTTTGTTTGATTGTCTGTTTGATTTGAATTCCATGTTTGGTGATTGTTTTCTTTACATCTTCGTTGATTTTGTTCATTTTTTTATTTTTATAGAATAGTTTCATGTCTTCTTTACATTTTTATGATTTGGTTTTGTTCACTGTAGTTTCATGTTTGAATTGCTGAATTGTTCATTTATTGTTTAGTGATAAAAATAGTCTTAGGTTAACAGTGTTAGTTAGAATTAATTTCCATATTTTGATTAGTTAGATTGATTTAACTCAATTTTTAGGTTCTTCTTATTGAAATTGTTTGGATATAGCTGAACACTCCAGGGATTTTAGTTAATCATGGTCAATTTGACCAAGTTAAGAAGGTCTAGGGTCAGTTTGATTAGGTTAGAAATTCATGAGTTGGATTAAGGTTTGTATAGGTAGTTTAATAAAAAGAATAGCGCAGTAACTGGATTAGAACCCCCTAGAACCTTCTAGAAGAGGGTTCTAGTTTAAGTTTCAGGAACTTGGTAGTGTTACTTGGCCAACAAGGCATGATTTGAGGGACTAAATAGTTAAAAACTTAAATTAAAAGAGGGGGCAGGGTGTGAAAATAAAATCTGAAGGTTCCCCTAACTTGGCCTATAAAAAGCGCAGTCCCTTACTTTGCAACGCAAGTTTTTGAGAGGGAAAAAATCTGAGAAGGTCGAGAATTTTAGGATGTTTAGATCTGAAAAAATTCAGAAGGTTTAGAGGTTTTAGATCTGGAAAAATTCAAATTAAAAAAAAATTGAGAAGCCTAGTGAGATAAAAAAAAATTCAAAAATCCAAAAAAATTAGACTTAGAAATATTGAAAAGTTCTGAAACTTCAAGCAACCAAAAATTCTAAAAATCACTATTCCATTGAAGTTTTTAGGGTAATCTTAAAGCTCTAAGTCCTTAATTGAAATTCCAGCTTATATAAGGTTGAAAAAATAGTCCGAATTGTCCGAGTAATTTCAGTAGTTGAAGCTTCAAAAGTTTCTGGGTTGATTTCTGAGTTTTAATTTAGTTCATTCAAGCTTGGTTTGAGTGTTTACTAGTTGATACTTGCTTGAAATTACATCTGGGTCATTTGATACCATTTCTAGGGTCGAATTCAACTTGAAACTGCTGATTGCTTGCTGTTAGCTGTTGCTGATTCCTCTTCTTACTGTCTCTAATTTCCAGGTACACAGCTTTGTAACCCTGTTAATTGTGATGTGAAACTTGAGGAATGAATCAATTTGAAGAATTGAAGCATGAACTTTAGCCCGATTCATTATCTGATGTGTGTTGTAGTTTATTATACGTTTACTTATGCTAGCCTCGAATAAATGGCTTGTAATCATTAGTAGAGGTGATCTAAAGTTTATATAATGGATTTTCAGTTCATTTCTCTGATTTTCTTCATGTTTTTAATGGTTTTGTTTCATTAATAGACCTATAATACATTACATCCTGTGCTTTATTCTCATCAAGTTCAGGACAAGTCTAGATTAGTTTTAATGGGATTTGTTCATGAAGAGTCACTAATAATATGCACGTTGTGTTTATTCAAATTTTAGTGAGAAGTTTGTTGTTGAATTAGGGATTCTAATTGTGGACTTGGTTATTCATGGGCCAAGTTAATAGAAATTGAGCCCTAACGTTAAGCATGTTAATAGTGTAGTGATTTTAAGTGTTTGTCCACATAATTGAACCATGAAAGTTGTGTGCATGTTGAAATTAGATTGGATTTATTCTGTGGTTAAAATGTTTAGCCATGATCTCTTTTGTATGAGTTGCCACCTCGAAGTTATTCTAATGGTTAGTTAGAAATAATCCTAAGCTAGATCTCTTCAATTGGGCTTTCCTGATGATGGGTTCACTCCAGGCCCAAGTTCGATAATAATTAACTATTTCGTACCCACTGAAGAAAATTAGGCAAATTTTTAATTTCAATAACAAGCTATGGTTTGGTTTACTGCCTATACATTTTAAAAAAGATCCAATGTGTTTACAGTATGGTCTCGGCCGTTTTGGACCATAAGAGATGGGCCTAATGTGGCCCAGTTATAGAATAACCCGCACATGCATTACCAACCTTTTGGACCAAGGCTTTTGGCTAAATCGTTGATGGTTGAAGACACCTCCGAATTGGGCTCATACTGAGGCCTAACGTTGGGGACAACTTCTTACCAAAGCTGAAGGCGTTTTCCTGGGCAAATTTTGAAGTCCAATGTGCTGAAGGCCATAATTCATTATTAAGGCCATTGTTTAAATTTGTGATGCAGTTTTGGGCCTTTCAAGATAAGTAGCAGATTTGAATTAAGAGAGTTTTCAATAACAGAGATTCTTTTATTTGAATTTGGACTTGATCTTAAGGCCCAACTATCTCGAATACCTTAATAATAATTAAATCTTAGCGCTAATTAATTAAGTTGATTTAGAGACAATCAGTAATAGGAAATAATAGTTCATTTTTGGATATCCTTAAAATAATTTGATGTGTGCCGCACCAAATAAAATCACAAATTGTGTGGCCCTCTTTAATTACTTCATTAAAAATACTTAGAAATCGGGTCGTGCCATTTAGCCAATTTTCATGGCCTCCCGCAAAGTTAATAACGCGTTAGTCACTTTTGGCGTGTTCTTTAATAAATCTATATTCTTAAACTCGGGTGTGCATTTCATGTGACCCAAATCCAAATCCCAAAATGTTGAATAAAACGTGACGCGGATCCGGGTGCATTTCATGTCATGTGATCCAAAAACATGTTTTAAACAACGTTTAATTTCCTTTAAAATTAATTAAAAGCGGTAAATAATTTTAAAATTTTACTATAGGATGACATGTATTAAAATAAGATATTACGCCATTTATGATAGTTTAAGCGACCGTGGTAGAACCACGGGATCCGGGGGTGCTTAACACCTTCCCTCCAGTCAACAGAATTCCTTATTCTGAATTTCTGGTTCGCAGACTCCATCCGGGAAGTCGAAATTTCCTCGATTTGGGATTCAAGGTAAACTGGTGACTTGTGACACCAAAAGACAAACCCATCCCAAGTGGCGACTCTGAATAAATAAATAATCCCATTTCGAATAATGTCACTTAAAATGAAAAATCTCCCTTATACATTATCCTTTCCGGTGGCGTGTAAAAATGAAGGTGTGACAATGTGCTATCATAAACTGACCATAAAATTACCTATCAAATATATGTGATCACACGGGGATGCTTCCTCTTTGACATGTTTCAACCTTTATTACCCACTCGATATAATACTATATGGAGCAATGGAATTCAAGATCATGCTGGAATTATCCGATAATCAATTAATGTGCTGAACAGAGTATTTCATTAGGTTATATGCTAATAGACACGAAGAGTACTACTAATAATACTGACATGGTTAATTATTTTTATGACATTAATTATTAGACCAATGCGGCATATGGGTAACTAGTACATTGGAATTAGGAATCATTAAGCAGGAATATCCAAGTTTGTGACTCAGTCATCTCCTGGAGTGTGGGGAAAAATCCGTTTATCGGGAAGGAGAATACTCTGGCACCTTGAATGCAATATGGGTTTCAAAGTACATGAAGTTGAATTACACTCAGATCATTAACTGCCATAAGGAATCTATGCCACAAGCCCATGAGAATGAAAAAAAGCTGAACACTTATGAGATTATCATGTTTCAAACAGCTTAATCCTTCCTGGTAATTGATCCTCTATGAGAGAACTAAAGATACGACAACTTGTCTTCCAAATCAATATGCTCATGATATGTGCAAAAATATGAAGGTCTCTAATCTCAACCTTTCATGAGTGAAACCACATAGCTAGGACATCTTAATATTGGAACAAAATCATGTATTAGTTAGAGGGGTTCTAATGATTAACATGATTCTTTGAGGAGAAAGAAAAATAACAGCAAGGTGGAACACAAAGGGTAGCAAAACTCCTCGCACATGACAATGACATCGTCAATAATCCTAGAAGCCGAGTGAGCTGAAGGCCACGTACCCCATATAATCTGACCCATTTAAAACTTTTGAAAAGGGGATGCACTTTGGTTTGAAATCATGGTAATATAAGCTTGAACTTAAGGGAAATCATTACTTTTGGAACCAATGAGACAAGCCCACGTAGCCCTAGAAAATCATTAACAATAGGGGCAAAGTCCTTAAAACCATTACGAGTTGGTGTAGAATAAGGCCTCAAATTGTCCACATTAATAAGTTTGAAATAATGAGACATCTTAATGTATTTAACAGGGAAAATTTTACCTGGGTTATCTACTCACAGGGACAAGCAGAGCAAGTAAATGGTTGTTAGAAGAACATCTACAAGGAGTACTATCAATATTTATTTATTCAAACAAAAGGAATATGTCCCCATCCTTGATGCTATAAGACTTCCTCTTTGATGCCATAAAACATAAATGGATTTTACAGTGAGAGTTATCAGATTAAATAAATAGTAGGGCAACAAAACTAATGAGCACCATTCAGAACCAACAATCTTAAACTGAGTTGAAGACATTAGAAGTCTATAGTAAAGGGGAATTTACCCACTTCCAGTGTCTCTTTCTTTTCTTTTTTTAAAAAGGGGGGCTTGCACAGTACATAAAAATGAGGTGGATTGAATCAAACCATATAGTTTGATAGCTAGCCCAGAAAGTGAGATAAGATCATATTGAAAAATATGGAGAAACGACACATAATGAAAGGTAAATAAAAAGAAAGTGAGAGAGCCTATGGAAGTATCCTTTACGGTGTAACCACTATGAAGGGTGGTAATACAAGGGATTACGAGAAGATAAATTTTTGAAAGAAGATCTCTGTATGCAGTCACGTGATGTATAGCTCCCGAATTCAAAAATCCAGTTATGTTTAGCAACTCTACTTCACAGTGAAGCACTACAACACACTTCTGTACAACTAACTATTACTAGCCGAACTGGGAGACGCTGTAAGAGTTGACTGAGAGACAAGCTTTGGCATACGAATGTGTTACTAGGTGTATTTCTCCTTGGTCAACCCAAAACCAAAAGGCAAGAGTTAGGCTGATAAGCAGATTGTTAGACTAGCACAGGTGTAGATAATCCATTATCGAAAGGAGATCATTCAATCTCAGCAATTGCAGTATGTTATCAACCCTTGATGATCTTGAAGTGAGGTGGGAACCCAATGAGATAGTATAAAATAATCATGGAAGGTTTGAAAATATTCATAACGAGTTCTCCATGGATTTTGATTTGAGAAATACCCAGATTCTAATGAAAGACAGAAAACAGGAGAAACATGCATTGTGCTACGATAACCTCCTAATGTGCACTAGTTCTTGACGGAGAGCCTAGTAAAGGTCCTTACGGGAAAGGAAGTGCTACAATGACACATAGAACAATATGTTGTCTCATGGTTATTGAACAAGTGTTGAGAAACTAGCACAGTAAATCCACTAACTAAAGAACACAATTAACACATGTTGTGGAGGTGTAAAGAGGAAATAAACATTTTTTTTATGCTGGACATGCTTCTGCTATGTAAACTCCCAAATATAATACATGACCACACCGCGGGCAACCTCAATACTAGGAAAAAAGTGAGCTACTTACTGCGGGATATCCTAAGGTTACACGAATGTTATACTAAGACGGAGACACAAGATCTTCCTTTGACGAGGATATGAGGATCTCAATGTTAATGAAGACTTTATGCACACGGTGGCTATTTCGATTGTCATGCACTCATGTGATAGGCGTTAAGGTATGCTCTTATGTTTTAGACATTGTGAAGCTTTCATGATCATGCTCGCAAATGAGTAGAGTGATTGTTCAAACCATATAAGCCATATACACAGGTGAGTAAAAGAGTGACTCAAGAAGGATCGCAACACTGAGATGCTTTACATGGAACATGACACCACATAGGTAAACTTTACGATGGTGCATGCATAGGCACAAATGAGCAGAAGTTGTCCACAAAAAGATTTTGTAACAAATTCATCAGATGCAGTCCCCTGTTGAGAACTTAGAAAAGAAAGTGGGAAGTATTAATCCTAGAGTTATAACTCCATTCAAGGACGTACCTATAGATCTTAATTCCACAACAAGATGTAAATAAGAGAATTTGTGATACAGTGTATTCACGAATAATATGTCTCCTTCAAAGAGTAGGCACACATAAGTTTTTGTGACTCACATCTTATTAAGACCATGTTTATGAGGACTCTTCAATATGGATGTAGACATGCAATTAGTAAAATTTTTGGGTTGTTCATAATGATGTACTAGGGACTGACTTACTTGGTCACTTTAGGTTGATAGGG
This sequence comes from Nicotiana glauca, assembly GCA_026770625.1. Taxonomy (NCBI): domain Eukaryota; kingdom Viridiplantae; phylum Streptophyta; class Magnoliopsida; order Solanales; family Solanaceae; genus Nicotiana; species Nicotiana glauca. The sequence goes on from MU778861.1 coordinate 19,824, forward strand.
AAATAACTTAATCGATGCCCCTCGACTCCACATCCCTAACGCACGTTGGTAACATACTAATATACTACATTATCTGTTAGTGCATTGACATTAATTGGAATAAGGGTACTACCCTTAGAAACAAGTTCTACCAATCCCTCCATGCCTCGATACATTCTGCTAACAAACGCTTGGGCAATCTCCCTCAGATTCAATGATGGGTTCATTCCCATCTTAATTCTTCAAACTGGTGGATTATGGTATCGAGATTACTCATCCAGAGAATCAGATATAGTGAGGAAATTAGGTCGCTATCTTGGGTTCTACCGCACGATATGGAGTATCAAAGATGGGTGAAATTCCTAAATGTTTGAATAGCCTCCAACTTATAGATGCGGTCGACAACACACCGATAAGAAGGACCCTACTAACACGGCTCCGAGACATCCTAGGACACTTTAAAACTTTAGGCTCTAATACCATGTTTGTCACGCCCCAAAAACCAAGGAGCACGACCGGCCCTCAACCGAGTAAACCCGACTGAGCAAGCCTATTAGGTTTCATTCTACCCAAACTAATACATGAATAAATAAGAAATGGACTCCATTAATCACACTTAGCAACTATTTCTTTAACAACTTCCATTTCATTTCCATTAGCAGCTATAATCATAATTATCAAAATATTACAAGTTCTATAAATCTTTGCCAAACATCAATATTTCTACTTTAATTCCAATACCCAACGCTACCCAAAACTTGTCTACGGAGCTTCTAAACACAGCTGAAGAGTAATGTAATATGGAAATGCCGGTAACAACGCTCCAGATATACCTCAAATATAAAGTACATGATAAAAAGATGAAAAGGACCCCAAAACAAAGTGTGGCTCACCAAGTCAGCTGAAAGGATGATGCGGCACTAGCTGTGACCAACACTACCTGCTATAGAACACCTGCATCTATTTAAAGACATAGCGCCCGCGATAAAAGGGACCTTAGTTCCATCGAATAGCACTAGTATGTATAACTAAACACCATCTAGTTAGAAAAAACTATAATAAAAGAACAAATAAATCTTAAACACAATTTCAAGAGAAAGAACTATCATACAAGAACAAAGAAATCACAAGTATTCAACCAAAAGTTTAAACAATCACTATATCATCAAATACAAATAAGGGATCACATAGCTTTAACATAATTTCCATAACTTTAGTTTGGGGCATTCCATATTGTTGCATCATTATCCACATTACCACCGCTTCCTTGAGCGGAGTCTGATCACGGCCCGATCGGCTATGCCATCTACCCGAGACGTTGCCATTATTTCACTCTCACTTTCCACTTTCAATTATCAATACATCACCACCATGTGTGTATATCATGGCATCCGGTCATGGCCCGATCGGCTAAGCCATCTTACAAGATGTTACCTCAATCACAAATCATTTAAATCTTTACTTCACATATATCCATTCATAGGCACTCAGGGCCAAACATCGTACTTAGCACTAGGTCATATTTCACAACTCATATTTCACATCACTCTCACTTTCAACAACAAACTTAAAATTTAAGATAATGGGCATACACTAGAGAAATTCAAGTTATAAGCATAGAAAGGAATTCTCATGATTTGGCACAATAATCACAATTTAAACTTGACTTGAAATCTAGGCAATTTAGCATATACTTTACATTCTTCTCTCAATTTTGTTGTCTAAGCATTTCAATGCATGATTCACATTCCTTGCACATTTTCAAGTTACCAAGAATAGCATATTAATCATATAGAGGCACATCTTTCACGCCTATAAGGTGGCAACCCCAATTCATGTGGAATAACAATCAATACAAGAAACCAAACTTTACTCTAACCACATTTACGCAAGCACCAACAGAGCTCAATTTAGCCATACAAACCTTGTTCAGGCTTTCCTTAAGTTACTACGATGTTTTGTAAATTCTACCAATCCCAATCTACTTGAGACATAACAAAATTGAACGCAAATTAGGATGGTAGTCATGGTTTTAGCCCATTTGAGAATTTTATCAAACAGTAGTTGAGCATATTGATTTCAAATCTGTTTTATAAGATTTCCTTCATTCTCCAACCCAATCATTCTTTATTTATGTTCAATGATCTTCCCACAAACCAAATTTGTACATGCATGTATACATAATACTATTACACCCAAGAATCATACCTCAATAACCCATCTCACCATCTCTACAACACCAACACAACCTAGGTTAGGAACCTATGAATTCCAATCACCATCCCATGAGTTACAATACTTAATTCATACTCATATTTCAATAATAACTCCATATATGTAAGTCTGAGGGTAAAAGATTACTTTTTGTAGACCAAATCTTGAAAGATAACTTCTGAGATGTTCTAGAGATTTTTAAGAAATCATATGAAATCCAATCACAACCATGTTTTATCTAATGATTGAGATGTGAAATCAACATGAAAACACACTTAAAAACTCACCTTAGGTGTGCAATTGGATCCCTTGGCTGGATTGGGGATGGAGATGACGCCCTAGTCTTGAAAAATGACTTAAATCCTCTCATTTCCCATCCTTAGGTGTATTTAAAGGTCTGCTACTAGTGCGCCTGTGCTAAGACCATGCTAAAGTCGTGCACACGAGGCAGAATACTTCTAAATATTGACGGTCGCGGTTCCGCCACACACCTGGGCGCACATATGACACACGCTCGATAAAATGATCGTAACTTTTTGTGTACACCTCCAAATGATGAACGGTTTGATTCTTCGTAAAATAGACTCAAAGAGCTTTAATTTGATATTTTTTGCATCACACAACATCTTATATAAATGTACATATTCTTTTCCAAAGTGAGGTCTTGTACGTACTCATTTATAACTTTAGTCTATTAAGAAATTTTCCAACTTGGCTTAGACTTAAGCCTCCCATTAGACCCCACATTACACATTATAAGACTTATACACTTATTTACCAAATCCAATTGATTCCAATCTTTTTAATAGCAGCTAAATATTTTAATTAGTCTACATGGCACCACGAAATCCTAATTTACTTAGCAAAACTTTTTGGGGCCCTACAGCCCATAGGAATTCCCAAGTAAAAATTTTGCATGATTCCATTTCATGTTCAACTAGATATCATGTTTATAGGAGCTAAAATCAGCAACGCTAGATATCATGTCTATAAGAATTAAAATCAACAACCCTAAATATCATGTCTATAGGAATTAAAACCAGCAATAATGTATATCATCGTCTATAGAATCTGAAACTAGTCTAATTTAAAATCAGTCTATTTTGAACAATTTTTAAGTAACTCAATCTCCTTATTTAACACGGTTTAGCAAGCATGCCTATAGGATCTCAAACCGCTTGTTTTTTAAATTTGTTACAGCTCTGCCACATTCTGAATTGGTAACAGATATCATGCTCATAAGATATCACCCAAACACCCAGGCAAGCCTTGGGTAATAACAATAAAACTGAGCCCGCTTCTGTTAATTAGTAATTGCTACAACCAGCAGGCATGCCTGATTCGGACTTCTTATCTGAGTTACGTAATAAATTGGTTTGCTTCAACAACTTAATCTCCCCTTTGCATTAGTATTTTTTTAGATTCAGACCTTTGATTATTGTTTGAGTTATGCTATTTAGTTTCTATGCTTGAGGAGGTATACACAAGCCTTCAATGTTATGTGCTTCCCCTCTAATGTGTTGTCCTATGTGTTTTGTATGTCGCCTTAGTTTTTTTTTACCTTTGACACCTCAAAGTTAGCCTAATATCCCTCCCTTTAGGATTAGTAGTCCTAAGTGTCTCCGGGGCTGATAGGAATGAGAAGTAGCATGCAATAGTGGTCAGACCAATCCGCGCTTGAGTACCTTAATGGGGTGGGAAGAGTATATATGGTTATGATAACCAGTGCGCTAATACCATTTGTAGCCCCTCTTTTGAGGAGTGATTACCGGGTATTGCATTGATGTGCTTCATATTATAAATAAACCTACGACTCCCTCCCGTATCTTTTTTTTTTTTAAGAATTATGATTTCTTTTCAAAATCAGTCTTTTAATGATTGCTCTATTTTAATTCCAAACATTTATGCATTAAAATCCCCTCTTATTTGAGCCTTATCTATTTACATGTTAATTGCACCAAATTCACAAAGAACTATCTGGTTGGGAACCTCACTAGTGGATCTTGAGGGGTGTCTAACACCTTCCCCTTAGGATAATTTCAAGTCCTTACCCTATCTCTGGTTATCAAACAAACTCAAAAGTGAACCTTGTAGGTGTCCTAATGCACCATAAATCATTAGGTGAAGGCTCTTAAAAAAATGCAAATACTAGTTCCCAAAAGGAATGAGTTGTCTCACACCCAAATTTCATAAACCCAATCTCCCGACTGCAAAGAGGGAAAAGTAGGGGGAGCGACAACCACTCTCTTATTTTTTAAGCACTTATGTTTTGTTTTTTTTGAAAAATGATCTGATTTAACCTAATGTGGGTTGACTACGTATCATGTGGGAATATGTATCAGATATTGCGTAGTTCGGTGAAATAAGTGTATACGGTAAAATATGAGGGTCCAATCTTCCGTATTTATGATGGCTCGTAAGCACGTCTCAAAAGCTCGAGGCTATGGCCGAGGCTGACCTCAAAGGGCTATTGGCGCTCAACCCCAAGGCAATACAAACCAGTGGTTATGATGGAAAAGTGGGGAGTTCCCAAGGCGCGTAAATTGGGAAGACAAAGCCTTTGGACTAGTCCAAAACGAATCAAGATATTAAATGGCTATACCAGCCCATATATTTGTAATTAATACTTTTGTACTATGTTGGGATTCCCCCTCATATATAAAGGGGATCCTTGCCATTTTGTAAACATCTACTGCTCAATATTAAATACACAAGAACTTTATCTCTGCTCTCTAAGGTATTCTCTGGATCTTATTACTTTAGTTATGGCTTATATTCATTGTGTTCTATTTATTGTTCATCATTTATTACCTATCATTGATCATAAAGAGTCATCATTTTAACTCCCATAACTATTATTACCCCTTCGATTTCCCTAAGCCAGCCTCCAAACTCAACCTCGAGTCCTCGAATACGGCAGTTCAAGGCCCCGACCTCCAGCCGCTCGGTTTGATTATCACACCATCTCTAAGCTTTAATATTGTTTTCAAGTCTTTTACATAATACCCATTTCCTAACGACTATCATAAAAATAGATCACGTATATTTAGAACCACAAAATAAAGTTTAATTGTTATTACCATTTTCACGATAAACAATTTGGTACCCACAATGGGGCTAAAAAATAGTAGTGATTATTTTCTTGCTGGTTTTACTACGTAACGCAAGTTATCTTCCACGTTTTTTCTTGACTAAGATCTTTAATTTCAGGTCAAAATGTCTGACTCGGTGAGCAAGAATCTGGATAACCGTGGAGAGAATGGTGTGGATGTTCTAGGTGTTGGTGTACCAAAACAAAACCCTGAAAACCCACTAGAACCAATTCACGTGGACGTGGTCTCACGTGATGCCCAATACGTCGATGTAAGCCCCCACAGAGGCGTGCACCAAGAAGACCAACAAGAAACTCAGAAAACCCTAACTAGGTGTGACGACCCAAAGGGTCATCACTTGTATTCCTACTCACTTTGTACTTCTGAGGCCGTGAAAACCTTACTTGGGGGTTGCCTCAATTTGTGTGTGCAGCCTGGGCGCGTAGCCGGAAAGTTTAAATATGAATTTGTGAGAAAATTAATAAATTTTGATGTTTTAATTGATTAATTTTGACTCCGGTTAACATTTTGGGCTAACGGACCCGGACTTGTGATTCGAGAGTCCCGGAGGGTCCGTAGAAAAATATGAGACTTGGGTGTGTGCCCGGAATGAAATTCCGAGGTCCCAAGCCCGAGACATGAATTTTTATGAGAAATTGTTTTCTGAAAATAAATAAAGAATTGGAAAGCGAAATTTGATTAAAAGACTGTGTTATCGGGCTCGTATTTTGGTTCTGACGCCCGGTACATGTCTTATATATGGTCTATGCAATTATTGTAAAGTTTGGTTAAATTTGGACGTCATTTGACATGTTTTGAGCTAGAAACTGTAAATGTGATGTTTCATGGAAATTGGAAGGAAATCATGGTTCTTGAGACCAATTTGATGAATTATGATGTATTTGGGCGATTTGATCGCACGGATGAGTCCGTAGTATATTTTTGAGTATATATGTATGAACGGTTTGGAGGCCCGAGGGCTCTGGTGAGTTTTGAGTAGGTCCCGGGACGTCTTAGGCTTATAAGCATATGAAATTGCTGGTCCAGGAGTTGCAGGCCCCGAGCGCGCCCGCGGTCAAATCCGCGCGGTGCGCGCTGGAAGCCGCGTGGCCGCAGTGCTTTTCTGCGCGGTCCGCGTGGCTAGGTCCAGAGGGACAGTGGCCTTAGATCGACCAGTGCAGCCGCGTGCCATATCAGCACGGTCCACACTGGGAGATTCAGAGAGGTGGTCTTTAGGGTCATTCCACCAGCGCGGCCACGTGCCATATCAGCACGGTCTGCGCTGGGAGATTCAGAGAGGTGGTCTTCAGGGTCATTTCACCAGTGCGGCCGCACACCAAATTCATGCGGTCCATGCTGGGTAGCTTTAGAGAGCCCTTTTCTTTCTTTCCTCAGCGCGTCCGCGGTGCATTTTTGCGTGGTCCGCGCTGAGCCTTCAGTAAAGTATATAAGGGCGTGATTTCCAGGCATTTTTCACTTATTCAAAACGCAAAACATAAGAGGCAATTTTCCAAATGATTCTTCTTCTTCAAAACGATTGGTAAGTGATTTGTAACTTATATTCTTTACTCCTTAACATCTCTAAACATAATTTCAACTTCAAAACAAAGATTTTAATGTCGAAATTTTGGAATTGAGGGTAGAACTAGGTTTTTCTAAAATTGGGGGTTTAGGACTTCAATTCGAAGTTCGATTCCAAAATAACTTATATATTCGAGTTCATGGGGGAATGGGTAAACGGGCTTTGGTTTGAACCTCTGGTTTTGACCACGTGGGCCTGGGGGCATTTTAGGAATTTTTGAGCAAAACTTTGGAAATTCATTTTCATGCATTCAAATTGATTCAATTAGAATTTGTTAATACATTCAAGTAATTTGTGACTAGATTCGAGCGGTTTGGTGGTGAATTCGAGGGGTAAAGCTATACTAGAGGCTTTAGTTGAGTTTGGAGCATTTGAGGTAAGTGTTTGGTCCAACTTTGGCTTGAGGGAATAGGAGTAGAGCCTTATTTGATAATGGCTATTTGTCGAGTATGGTGTATAGGCATGGTCACGAGTATCTATATACTAGTATCTAGCATGACTGTGTGTCCTTATATTGAGATTATCCCAAATTGTTGTGATTCTTCCATGCTTATTTGATGATTTTTATGTACTGTAAAGAGCATGAGACAGAGATTATGGATTTGATAAGGTACATGATATAAAATTACGCTTTGGAGCGATGGCTCGAATGTTAAGTGAATTATAAGTGAGAGGTGTAAGAAAGAGAAAGAGCTGATGGTTACTCCCTTGCCGGGACGTGTTATTGGCTTTGTTGATTTTCTCCCTTGCCGAGATTGTACTATTTACTTGCGTTCCCCTCGCCGGGATTTATATTACTATTTGTCTATTCCCTCACCCCCATTGGTTATGACTGTTGAATGGGTGAGGTTGTGTTATAAATAATCGTGGATCGGGTTTCACGCCGCAACAACACTATATAATTGCGGATCAGGTTGAGCGCCGCAACAACACTATATAATTGTGGATCGGGTTGAACGCCGTAACAACACTATATAATTGTGGGTTGGGTTGCATGCTACAACAGTGATGATTGAGGATCGGATTGCACGACGCAACAGTATTGTATGTGATCGGATCGGGTTGTGCGCCGCAACAGATTATAGCATAAGTGTGTTTATTCCGGATTTAAGTTCTATTGGTTGTTCTATCCTTAAGTTTAGACTTTCTTGATTCAACTATTGCCTCCCACAACATGTTTCCCCCTCCTTTTATATACTTTTTATTTCCTGTTTATTTTCCGCAATATATTTCATAACTGCACAGGTTTATCTGGTAGTCCGGTCTAGCATCATCAGTACTTCGTCGGGGTTAGGCTAGGCACTTACCAGCACATAGGGTCGGTTGTGCTGGTGCTACACTCTGTGCATCTTTTTGCACAGATCACAGCGCAGGTGCAACAACTTTTGGACAACAGTAGAGGATTCGAGAGTTGACTTCAGTCCAGAGATTTCGTGGTAGCCTTGTTGGCGTCCGCATGGCCCGGAGTCTCCTCCATTCTTATATTACTTTTTATCCTTTGTACCAGAACAACAATATTGTGTTTTATTCAGACTTCGCATGTAGTATTCTATAGACGTTCGTGAGTTAGTGACACTAGATCTAGGTAGAGTTGTAATTGAACTTCCACAATTGTATTCGACGAGTTATGTATTAAGACTTCCGCTTTTATATTAATTATTCCGCCTTACCTTATATTGTTAATGTTGTTAAAAGGAGTAATAAATTAATTGGCTTTCCTAGCTCCTATCAGTAGGCGCCATCACGACCCCCGATGGTGAGAAATTTGGGTCGTGACAAAGTTGGTATCAGAGCACTAGGTTACATTGGTCTCACAACTCACGGACAAACTTAGTAGAGTCTGAGGAATCGGTACGGAGACGGCAGTATTTATCCCCCAGAGGCTACGAGTTAGGAAAAATTTCAGATTTGTTCCTTCTTGTGGTGCGGTTCTGTTTCTCAAACACTAATTGCCTTTATACTCTGTACTTTTGCAGATGGCGAGAACACGTGCTTCTTCTTCTACCGCGCAGTAGCCCGAGCCCCCAGTAACAGCTCCTACAAAGGGCAGAGGGCGAGTCCGAGGTCATGCCGCAGGCCGAGGTAGGGGCAGAGCTCAGCCCCGAACAACAATCCCAGAGGTGGAGCCTCATATTGATTATGATGAGGAGGTTCTAGCCCCAGCAGCTCCGGTAGGCCCAGCTCAGGTTCCAGCGGGGTTCACAGTCACCCCAGATCTTCAGAACGCTTCGGTCAGACTGGTAGGCTTTATGTAGAGCGTCACTAGAGCGGGTTTGATTCCAGCATCACCACCCACTTCTCAGGCTGGGGCAGGAGTTCAGACTCCTGCTACACGTACTCTGGAGCAGGTAGCTCCCTGGGCTCAGGTTCCAGTGGTTCATCCAGCTAGGGCAGTTCAGTCGGCTATTGTGGCCCAGGTCGGCGTTGGAGCGGCTATGTCTTCAGATGCTTTGTGGAGGATTGATAGGTTCTCCAAGCTTTTCACCACCCCATTCAGCGGTACTTCTTCAGAGGATCCCAAGATTTCTTATTTAGCTGCCATGAGTTCCTTCGGACTATGGGTATTGTGGAGACCAATGGGGTCGACTTCGCCACCTTTCGACTAGCAGGATCTGCCAAGACTTGGTGGAGGTACTATTGTTTATCCAGACCGGCAGGGTCGCCATCATTGACTTGGGATGAGTTTGCAGAGTTGTTTTTCGAGAAGTTTCTCCTAGTTACTCAACGAGAGGCTCTTTGCAGGTAGTTTGAGCACCTCCAGAAGAGCTCTATGACAGTCACTTAGTGTGAGACTCGGTTCTTTGATCCAGCTCGCCATGCTATTGTTATACTACCCACCGAGAGAGAGAGGGTGCGGAGGTTTATTAATGGGTTGATTCATCCGATTCGTCTCCAGATGGATATAGGAGCCAGTGGTGAGATTTCATTTCAGGAGGCGGCCAATGCGGCCCGTAGAGTTGAGATGTCTCTTGCACGTGGAGGCGGTTATTGATCAGATAAGAGGCCCCATCATTCAGGTAGGTTAAGTGGTACCTCGTCTGGAGGTAGAGATTCTCTTGATAGAGGCCACCCTTTGAGGCCCTTTCAGTCAGCTCTCCAGGTCTCTCATGGTACATCAGAGGGTCGTGGATCTCAGCCGCATTATTCTGACCAGCAGATTCACAGTTCCCCCTCAGCACCCATCAACGCCCCACCACTTTAGAGTTTCCGAACCCTCGCAAAAGGGAAGAAGGACTTCACAATTGCGAACAAAGAAGGGCCGGAAAGGGTCGCATTTGCGACAAAACTTTTGCAATTATGTACTAGTCATCGCAATTGCGATGGTTATGTTCGCAATTTCAACCATACCAGAAGCAGCAATTTGCCCGACACAAAAATGAGCATGACTTCCTCATACGATGTCCAAATTCGAAGATTCTTTTTGCTATGGCTCTATAATTACGATACGAATTTAATAGTTCTATAAAAAATAAATTTGGATCTCATTTGCTTAATATGGTACCCCTTCAGTTCCAAAGAAACAATGTTGTAATATCAAATAAGAGTGCGATTACAACCCGAATCACACCCGAGGCCCTCGGGACCCTGACCAATCACACCAACCAGTCCCAAAACACATTACGGACTTGCTCGAGGCTTCAAATCACATCAAACAACGCTAAAATCATGAATCAACCCCCAATCCAAGCTTTATGAACTTTAGAACTTCCCACTTCTACTCTCGATGCTTAAACCTGTCAAATCACGTCTGATTGACCTCAAATTTTGCACACAAGACATATTTGACATTTCAGACCTACTCCAGCTTTCATAATCGTATTCCGAACCCGATATCAAAAATTCAACTTCCGGTCAAACCTCTCAAAATCCTCTAAATTATATCTTTAGCCAAATGGTTCCAAAATTGCCTACGGACCTCCGAATTTACTTTCGATTGCGCTCCCAACTCCAAAATCACCATACGGAAGTATTCCCAGACTTGGAATCCCAAACAGACATCGATATAACTGAAATGCACTTCCATCCAAATTTATGAAATTTCTTCCAAAATGCTAACTTCCACAATAGGCGCCAAAATGCTCCCGGCTTATCCAAAACCCGAACCGGGCATACGCCCAAGTCCGAAATCATCATACAAACCTGCTGGAACCTTCAGATCCTGATTTCGAGGTAGTTTACTCTAAAATCTAATCATAGTTAATTCTTTCAACTTGAAGCTTCCGAAATGAAAATTCTCTTTCCAAATCAACCATGAACTTCCCGAAATTCATTTTCGACCACGCGTACAAGTCATAACACCTGAAATGAAGCTGCTTATGGCCTCAGACTGCTGAACGATGTGATAGAGCTCGAAACGACCGGTCGGGTCATTACATTCTCTCCCACTTAAACATACATTCGTCCTCGAACGTGCTGAGAATTACACTGATGTAGTCTGAAATCACTATTTAACTTCTCATGCACCTTCCCGTGCCACCATAACTTAGTTGAGTACATTAGATCGATTAATTCTGAAGATATTCAATTTTATTCAAGCAAATAAGCCTTAGAGTTCAATTCCAACATCCGGAATTCTATGACCGACCTGTTTCCAACATACGTTCACCATATCAATCACTTCACGCTGAACCCAAACATGACTGCATAACCTTGCTGAATTCACACCTTGCATCACTTTACTCACCGGACCACAATAACATTTTCTGATCAACTTTGTCGAAATTCCATGAATTTGATGCTCCCATTGCACCTCATGACATACACCGGTCTTACTCTAACTCTTACAAGACAGCCACGACGGAAGAGATGTGTAGAAATTCATAACCAACTGCCGAATCAACAATTCATTGGGTCTATACCCTAACAAGGAGCACTACCTCATTGTGAACCAAATAATGATCTTTTCATCCTTAATATACTTCATATACTCAGATTTGCACTAATCCAAAATCCAAAAATCCCGTCTTATCCAGTACGAACTGCTCAGGCAATAAGCCACCCCAGATATAATCAAAAGTCTCATTTGATGCCCCAACGTGCCAATATGCTACCAACTCGAATGCGATACAAAAGGAAAACGAACTCTGGAAGGAATTTCCTAACTCAAGCACTAATACGGACCTTCGTTAGAAAACACAAAGCAAGGCATGCAAAATAGCATATAGAAAACTATACTCAACATCACACTGTGCAACATATCACTACATAAAGTATCGGACAATGAAACAACACCCCGAATACTCCTCCATAAGTAGCGCATTACTGAAATAAACACGTTTGGCCTGATACAGAGCCCATTTTCACATTTGAATCCATCCACCGACCTCAAGGCGACACTGATCATACTAAACTAGATTAATTACCTTTCAAATGTCCATAATAATTGCCCTTTTCTTCTATCACATAAGAATAACCATTATATTCAGAGCAAACCCCCACAATCCGCAACTTAGTAAGCCATGTGCTCTTCATGCATAAATTCTCTAATTAATGTCAATACCACAATCCTCATACTTGGTTTAAATATTATATAAATCAAGTGACTACATGCCACACTTATACAATCTTCCTATGGGACACGCTCCCACCGTTTATCATAACAATCAATAGGTCTGTACACCCAAACCGCCTGCCGCACTAACGCTAAAAAGCGATCAAGAGTTCCTTAACCAGTATGCAAGCCTTTTTATAAAACATCGATCTCAAGTGACGCTGAAGACAATACCAACTTACTTTAAACATCGAAACTCATTTCCTGCTCACCCGAGCTGGTGACATCCTTATCCACACCGAACTGCAACCTTGATTCTCACTTCAAATTCCATACTACTATCATAACTCCGAAACCACCAATAGGTTAACACTTCATCACATAAAACATTTTCACTGAACTCACTTCAGGAGGATCATAGCAACACACAAGCGAATTCTCATAACCGTAGAATATGCAAATCTCTAAGTAGTGGTCCAAGCCACCATAACCATTCCGGGATCTTCCTACACATAACAGGCCATAACAGAATAATGCTTCCGAATAAAATCAATTACGGCGGCTGACAAGCCTCACACGTACTGCTACAAATCACTTGCATAACTTCATCACGCTAGAGGAACTGATCACTACCACCAATATGCCATTTCAACTGTGGCTAACCAATCTATCTTCTTCCAATTTATCCTTGATTACCTTAGAAATAATACCAACTTCATTCAACACATAACATACTCCATCTGCACTTATCCCGAGTGACCTTGAACTACGTGACCATGTTGCCTCAATTCCCACGAACCATTTCATATCTCTCAAATGCTACACTGCAAGTTAAAATATCATAGAACATTCTGGCCACCTTCTCATACGCTGCTACAAAGCTTGATTCTTAACTGTACTTATAGGCTCGAAATCGTTAAGTACCACACTTTATCTTTTGAATTCACTAGGACCGTTGGTTGAAAGCCACCCGCTCTGACTTGGTCCTGAATATAATAAACTCCATAAATCTTACAACACATGAATACCTCCTTGACGAGGAACCTGGTGGAATCACTCCCCTCGAAACCCGCATCCATACAAGGCATAAGTTCTGAATCTTTCCCCAAGTCTGAACATCAGCCAATAAGGCCAACCATAGCACCATTTAACAATTCCTTTTCTTAAATCACCACTTATGGTACCTTCTCACAGCTGAGATAGCCCATCGATATGATAATAACCAAAAACCTCGCAAGTACCTAACCATGCGACCTAATCATAAGCGGTGGGACTCTCCCACTTAGCATGAAGCCATTATTTTCACAAATCTGGAACTCAGCTGAATTTCTTACCTCTTCTTGACACAACCTTGCTCAATCAACCGCCAGCATTCCCGATATCTTACTGTAGAAACCCAATTTTAATACTCTGAATCATTAACAACATTCACACAACAAATTCCTTTGCTATATAACCAGTAGAACTCTTCGCAGAAGCCTCGCCAACCATGCAACTGCTAACCTGCTCATAGGAATACCCCACATGTAAAAATCACTCCTCGGCATCTTCCAACACTGCTGCATGGGGCACAATAACTACGGCATGAATAACCCATCCTGAGTCCCAGCTCACTCTCCAGCTACACAAGTCCGTTCACCCCTCATGGACATCAATTAGATGCGCGGCAATATTCTACGAATTCAAAGTTATGTTGTATCCTCCTTCATTCGCGAAGTTCCATCCCGTTATATAAAATCTCCCACTGCATGATAGCCCATAATCCTAATTAATTTCGTAGGCTTAAATTGCCAGCCACTATAATCCCAAATCATTCCAAGCTCTCCTTAAGGTAGGTGGTCATCCCACAACAAAGCACATATACTACTCCACCGCTCTCCCACTTTGGCGTAACTCATCCCCCTAATCGATTACTCGGCATTTGGCCTCTTATACTCGGCCTTCTAGAAACATTAGTCACCACCTAACACTACCCACATGTCCTTCCTCATACTTTGCTACTCAATTGTTGTCTTAAATAAAGTATATCTTCGTGGCACTTGAATCCATAGTTGCTACTAACTTTAAACCTTTCCAAAGGTCATCTTTATCGAACCGTCAACATCAGAAATATTGATTCAATCCTAACCACCGCACTCTACGATATGTGATAGTTGTGTCCCCAATACTATCTCCCGATATCTTGCCCCAAAGGCGAATTGTAGTAGATCTTTCAAGTAGGGCAACGACACCCCAAAATAGAAGAAAGCTCCACCACACTTGCAAATACTATGTCTCATTACTTCCACCAGCCCACATCTGACCATCCTTAGTCTGATTGTCTATCCCCTGCCGGGAATAAAATGCTGAATCTTTTGATTATGCACAGAGTAAACCTCCCTTCAAGTCATTCACTACCCCAACACGTGGGCGACATCCTACCATCATATCAATACCGCGGAACAATAATTAATAAGCATCATGGCAACTTGTGCCTAGCCTTTGAGCCCTAAGAAGTACCGCTACTAGCTGAAATAATAAGGCATTCTTCCATAAACGACGATAATGACCCGATCAGCTATACTCGGGGAAACATCCCGTATGACACCAGTAGTACCATTACGGTTCTTAAATTTTTGATTTATAACAAGCAATTCGCATCGCGTAAGATTGAGAAGGAAGAAATAAAGGCATAAGCCTCATATGAATCAAATCGCACAATAAGGAATCAAGAACGGAAGTACTTCTAACAGCCCTGCAGCATCCCGATGATAAGTACAGACGTCTCCGTACCGATCTGTGAGACTCTACTCGACTTGCTCATGACTCGTGAGACCCTAGGAACCTAGTGCTCGGATACCATATTGTGACGACCCAAATCTCCTAAGGGTCGTGGTGGCGCCGGACACCGCTGTCAGGCAAGCCAACTAAAATACTTAATCAGGTTCTTGTTTTAACAATTTTGAAAACACGTCTTTTATACGATTTAAAACAACACATTAGTATATTGTTCATAGTTAATAATGGAATATTCAGCAACTCTGAAATTTCTGAATTTAAACCCAAATACATCCCAGAACCCGGTGTCACAAGTACATGAGCAATTTCTAAGAGAAACCAAATAAGTACAATAACTGTCCTGATACAATTGGACAGAAAGTAAATAGAATCCTGAAAGAGACTATACTAGCTGCGGAATTGCCTTGGGGAAATACAACTAACCTCGTCTCTATGTCAACCATGCTGCTATGCCACTAAGCCACTAGCCACACAATAAACCTGTGCAACAAAAATGCACAGCAAGTGTAGTATGAGTACAAAAACAACGTGTACTCAGCAAGTATCCCGTCTATATCGAAGAAGTAGAGATGAGAGGTCGACTTTAACACTTGCTAGTGGTCAAACAATAATATACTAAAATGTGAGGAAATTATGAATTTTTGCAGGTGCTAACTCACGAAGCCGTAAAACATGTAAACACCTTGAACAATTAACAAATGATTTTCAAGATTTACTTTTTATTATCTTTATTAATGGGTAGCGTCCAAGAAGGCAATATCAACTTTAATAAGTTTCAAGTAAGTAATGCAAACATGCGCATATCATGTCGAGGATGACGGCCCGCTCCAATAGAAATGTAAAATGTGCACTGTCGAGGGTCGAACGGCGCGAACCATAGATGCATCTATTTAATCTGCCGAGGTGTTGGGCCCACTTCAAAATTTAAACACATACTCTGCTCGCGAATCATACATACGACGCAGGTACACATCATACCTCATGCGCAAATGGCCAATTAGGAATTCATTCGGGAATATTTATCCCAATTAAAAGCCAATTCTACTTTAACAATTTAATAAAAAAGGAGTTTAATCCTTTTAGAAATTCATTCACTAATTCAATGTGATTTAAGCAATTTAAGCTATCAATAAGTTCATAATTAATCCAAGTATCGCATGCTTTGGGGTCCTAACTACCCGGGCATAGCATAATAGTAGCTACGCACAGACTCTCGTCGCCTCAAGCATACGTCGCCCCTACAAATAGGAGAAAATAATTAATTTATTTCACCCATGGGGACAATTCCCTCTTACAATGTTAGAAAAGAGACTCACCTCGCTCCGAAGTTCCATAACCGGCATTCTACGCCCTTTCGAAGACTCGAATCGATGAAAAAATGCTCCAAAACTATCCAATAATTATATAAACTCATTATTATATGCTAAGGCACTCCTTATAATCAAATTTATAACAATTCCTAATCCCGATCGAAAAGTTGACAAAAATGCCATCGGGCCCACGTGCCCGGAATCCGAAATTTTCTGAAGATAAAGTTTACCCATGACCTTACGAACTCAAATATATAATTTATTCTCAATTTCATGCCGAAAATCGTGGTCAAAATCCAAAAATCTCAAATTCTAGGTTTTTCTTTAAAACCCCAAATGTTCCTTTAGATTCTCATGAATTTTAATGTTAAATCAAAGGTATAATCAAAAAATATAATGTAAAATTAGTTAGACGGACTTACCCTATGATTTGATACTAAAATACACTCTCAAAATCGCTCATACTCGGACCTAGGTTTCAAAGTATGATAAAATGAAGCAAAAACTCGAGTTACATAGATAAAATCAAGCATCAGATGTCGCATTTACGATCCGGGGTTCGCAATTGCGAACCCTCGCAAAAGTGAAGAAGGTCTTCACAATTGCGAACAAAGAAGGGCTGGAAAAGGTCACATTTGTGACAAAAAGTTCGCAATTGCGAACGAGGCATCGCAATTGCGATGGTTATGTTCGCAATTGCGACCATACCAGAAGCAGCAGTTTTCCCGACACAAAAATGAGCATAACTTCCTCATACAATGTCCAGATTCGATGATTCTTTTTGCTATGGCTCCGTAATTATGATACAGATCTAATGTTTCAATAAAAACTAAATTTGGATCTCATTTTCTTAATATGTTACCCCTTTATGTCCAAAGAAACAACGATGAAATATCAAATAAGAGTGCGATTACATCCTGAATCACACCCGAGGCCCCCGGGGCCCCGACCAATCACACCAATCAGTCCCAAAAACATTACGGACTTGCTCAAGCCTTCAAATCACATCAAACAATGCTAAAACCATGAATCAACCCCCAATCCAAGCTTTATGAACTTTAGAACTTCCAACTTCTACTTTAGATGCTTAAACATATCAAATCACGTCCGACTGACCTCAAATTTTGCACACAAGTCATATTTGAATTTACAGACCTACTCCATCTTTTGGAAACAGATTCCGACCCCGATATCAAAACGTCAACTTCCGGTCAAACCTCTCAAAATCCTTCGAATTATATCTTTAGCCAAATGGTTCCAAAATGGCCTATTGACCTCCGAATTCACTTCCGATCGCACTCCCAACTCCAGAATCACCATATGGAGCAATTCCCAGACTCGGAATCCCGAACGGACATCAATATCACTGAAATGCACTTCCACCCAAACTTATGAAATTTCTTCCAAAATGCTAAATTCCACAATAGGCGCCAAAATATTCCCGGGTTATCCAAAACGCGAACCGAGCATACGCCCAAATCTAAAATCATCATACGAATCTGCTAGAACCTTCAGATCCTAATTCAGAGGTCATTTACTCTAAAATCCAATCATAGTTAATTCTTTCAACTTCAAGCTTCCGAAATGAGAATTCTCTTTCCAAATCAACCCTGAACTTCCCGAAATTCAATTCCGATCACACATACAAGTCAGAACACCTGAAATGAAGCTGCGCCTCTGACTCCTGAACAACGTGCTAGAGCTCGAAATGACCGGTTGGGTTGTTTCATTTACAAATGATTGTATTATTCAAACAAACACAACTATACTATGCCTTTAAACTAAAATAGAATAGGGGAACTTCAGAGGATAAATCAAGTAGCATTTCATCATTTATCTTCCAATTCAGTCTTACATTGATTCTTCACAGATCATATGAGACCAAAGGAGTACCTGGAGATTAAAAGGAAAAATGAGAAGAAGTGAAGGTCAGCTAAGCAGCAACACAGTAGCTGATTCAATTGTAGCAGGAAACCAACAAATCCAGAAGCAAAAACCAGAAAAAAGGAAAAGGAAGCAATAGACTTTCAAATTAAGCTTAAATCAACCAAAAATCCAGGTGAACTTATGATCAGATTTTGATGATTCAAAGTAACCTTTAACTAGTAAAACTACCTAATTTCAGAGCTAAGAGATGAATTTAAGCTGCTGAAACTGGATGAAACACTGGATTGTTTTGGATTTCTAGGCTATTTTCCATTTGAATTTTCTATAGTTTTCTCTCTAGGATCTAATGTTTATGTACCTCTCTACTCCTACAGAAATTGTTTTGAATTTTCAGTAGTTTTTCAGGATCTTAGAACTCCCAAACTTTCAGATTTCAAATTTTAATTTTGGGGATTTGAATTTCAAATTTTAAGATTTCTCTAGGCTTCTAGAAACATTGAATTTTGAATTTTCAGATTTCTGGATCTCTAGACTTGTAATCCAAGGCAGGGGTACTGCCCTTTTATAGGCAAAGTTAGGGCAACTTTTTATATTTTCTTTTAAGCCCTTGCCCCCTCTTTAAATTTCAATTTTAGCTTAGAAGACCTTAAAGGACTAACTTGGGCCTTAGAACCCCCATCTAGAATGTTCTAGGGGGTTCCATTTCAGTTACTATAGGGATTCTCCTATTGAACTACCTATACTACCGTTGATTAAGTTGAAAATTACTAGCCTAGATTAACTAACCCCAGCCCTTTTAACTTAGTCAAAAAATAACCATGGTTAATTACCAAATGGCTGGAATTATTCAACTATAACCAAACATATTCAATTAGCACAAAACCCCCAAAATTAAACTAGCAATCCAACTAATCTATCTTAAGAACTTGAATTAATTTTATTAACTAAAGTTGCGAGCTATTTCCATGAATTAACCGAAAACCAAGAACAAAATTAATAAAATACAAATTATGCTATCTATTATCAATCAAAACAAAAATTAAGAATCAAGCAAAAGATTAGAACAAAAAACAGGATCATATAAAACATTACGAATCAGAGAAAAAGAAACTAACTGGAAAAAAAGTTAACCAAAGAACCTAAAATTGGCAAACAAAAATTAAGGCACAAATTTGATTAAACATGAAGAAGAACCGAGTATGGAAGGGAAACAAGTTTCAATTACAGAAAAATTCCCTATGCAGAGAAAAAAGTAAACAGCAGATAAGCAAAAGAAAAATAAACAAACAAAGAAAGAAACAAATTGAGAACATTTACTGATTTAAGCCTCGACATGACTGACTTTCGAATCTGATCCTCAGCTAAAGGATTTTAGTTTGATATTCGAGTGGTTCTAGCTAGGTTTGAAGGAAATTAGTTTCATATTTGTGGAGAGGGGATCAGGGTGAGTGTGGGGTATAATTTTGGTGGGGTTTTGAGGCGGCACCGCCAGACACGGCGGAGGCGGCGGCTAGGGTTTCGCTTATTCGATGGGTTCCG
>MU778861.1:40457-55789 GCA_026770625.1 Nicotiana glauca
TGGTAGGGAGTCATTTGGACATATATATATATTATATGATGGAGGCTTCAGGACCGTTGGATTAGATAACATCGACGGTCCTGATTGCTTCTAGCCTAAACGACGTCGTTTTAATTATTTAGGGGCCGGACCGGGTTGCTCTTGGATTGGGCTTGGGCTGAGACGGGTACAGTAGTTTATTTGGGCTAGGATTTATATCTAATGTTGGCCCAAGGGTGGGTATTATATAGGCCTGCCTTTTTTATTTATATTTCAATTCCTTTAATTCTTTTTTTTCTTCTTTTATTTGTTTTTGCCTCTTTTTCTTTTTTCAATTTTGAAACTAAACTAAAATCAAACCTCACAATTAATTCAAACTAACTAATTAAGATACAATTACCCTAATACCAATTTAAAGAAAATTAATAAACCTAAAAACTAAAATTAAAACCAAACCAAACAAATCAAAGTTTCTTTATGTTTTTTTTTTGTATATTTTGCAAAAGCCTAATTACTAACTAGTCAAAAAATATGTAAAATTAAATCCTAAATGATCTTTCAATATTTTTGTATTTTTATGAATTATCATACACAGACAAATAAAATTACACACACAATTACGCAATTAAATCCTTAAAATCAAATAAAAAAAGAAAAAAAATCCTAATTTTAAGAATTCTATAGGAGTAATTAAAGCGAGGCAAAAATCACGTGCTCACAACTGCTCCTCTATGCTCGGAGACACGAAGGGTTTTCGGGCAAAGATAAATGAGCAATTATGAGAAATTTTTACGTGCTTGGCACTCCATGAGAAGCATTTTTGAAAAACGTATGACCGAACCCTGCTTCAGAGGTTACCTACATATCCTTGGCTATAAATGAATTAGGTCAGTGTAGTTCTTGAAGTTTTGGTAGCTGGGACTACTAGGAGCTGTGATTTCACTGTTGTTGCTGCTGCTACTACTTGCTGACCTCCTTATTACACTGAAAGGAAAATCAAAGCTAAGCTAGGTATGCCTCTCAACTATGAGTTACAAGATTTCTATCTATAAATCTCTTGAAGCTTGATCTTGAGTCTTAGCTGATTTTACTGTGGACACCAATCTGAATCTTGATGCTCGCAAGCTGTAGGTGTTGTTTCTTTCTTCAGCATTGGGTCAAAACGGGACAGGCAGAGCTTGTGGCTTCGATCAAGTTTTGAGCAGTCTGCATCTCTGTTCACTTCATCATTTTGAATTTTCTTCTTTTTGTTCTTTTCTTTATTCTGGATTGAGACTAATTCTTTTGGTCATGTCGAACCCCTGTGCCTCGGGGTCGAATCTGCTCAGACACAAAAATAAACAAACGAACAAAATTTTTCTTCCCCAGTTTTCACTAGGAAAATTTCGTGAGTTATTTGTGACAAAGTCTGAACTCATTTTTTTTTTCATTTTCAAGAATTATATTTCTAAAATGTCAACCAAGGGATTGGATCCCTAATGTTGGTGCGAAACGACTATGGAATGGAGGCCCTATGTCTAAATGCGCAATCCAGGGATTGGAGCCTAATATTGGCAAAAGGTAAAAATCTCAACTCAGGGATTGGAGCCGTAATGTCGGCAAAAGGTAAAAACTCAACCCATGGATTGGAGCCCTAATGTTGGTAAAAGGTAAAACTCAACTCAGTGATTGGAGCCCAAATGTTGGTAAAGGGTAAAACTCAACCGAGGGATTGGAGCCCTAATGTTGGTAAAACATAAAACTCAACTCAGGGATTAGAGCCTTAATGTTGGTAAAAATTAAAGCTCAACTCAGGGATTTGATCCCTAATGTTGGTAAAAGGCGACTAGGGAATGGAGGCCCTATGTCTAAAAGGCGCAACTCGGGGATTGGAGCACTAATGTTGGCTAAGGGTAAAATGCTCAATTCAGGGATTGGAGCCCTAATGTTGGCTATGGGTAAAATGCTCAACTCAGGGATTGGAGCCCTAATGTTGGCTAAAGGGAAAACTGCTCAACTCAGGGATTGGAGCCCTAATGTTGGCTAAAGGAAAAATTGCTTAACTGATCCTGTCCTTTTCCTGAAGTAGTCGACTTATTTGCTGGTTGCGGGCTTCTAGGACTTGGGAGTCATAGAGGTGATGGTCTTGCAACTGCTGTATTTCTCTTTCCATTTTGGCTATTCGCCTATAGCAATGTTCCCTCTCAACTTGGAATTCTTTGGCCCGCTGGGCTGTCAAGTCCTCAAGGGTGGTCACTTTTCTTCTCATATTAGTAATAGTCCCCTTATAATTTCTCTTCATCTGATGCACAAATTGGGCCCTTTCTTCTGCTTTCTTTTCCCACTGTGCCCGAATTTTTTCTATATTCTCCTCGGATTGTTCCAAGTCTTCCTGGCACGTGAGGACTTTCTTTTTTAGTCCGCTTATCAACCTTTCATCGCCCCGGCTTCTTTCTTGGTTTTTAGCAGCTATTTGCATTTGTTGGATCTGAGCCTTAAGAGCCTCATTTTCTTGGGTCAATTTCTTCTTGTCACCTTCATAGGCTGCGGCTTGCACGCTGTTTCCAAACTGGAGATCCCGGACCTGTTGTTCCAATTCTCCTATTTTGGCTCTATATACCTTTTCGTTGGCTAGCGAATCCCATTGTACCTGTGCCCCTTCAGTAAATTGTTGGACATGTGGCCTCTTCGTGGGTCTCTCAGGAATTTGGAATCTTTTGCCAAACCAACTAAAGTATTTAGGGTCCACTTCACCTCTAGCCCGATCCCGCACTATATTCTTAGGCTTAAGAAACCTGCACTCATTCCATATTTAGCAGATTTTTCCTTCTGGAAATGCAGCTTTTGTGCCTAATTCGATGACTTTTTTGCTCAGGTCTTCATCATTGTTGACAGTTTGAAATCTTCTCAATTGGCGCAAGACCCTGCAAGGAGCATAGGGTTGGATGCTCTGAATGCCAATCAAGAGAATATAAGGCACTTCAGTTGATGTGTATACTGCCTCAATAAAGGGAAGCCATCCGAAAGCCCACTCAATTTTGTCAGCAGTTAAAGATCTCAAACAAGATAGACAAGCCTTGGTAACCTTAGGGAATTCAATACCTATTACCTGGGTTTCAAATTCTTCAATGCAACTCAACCCGGTCAAACCATAGTTCATGTACCTAGTTTTGATACCCAATTTTTCCCTAAATTTTTTATATATACCCAAAATATTTCCAGAATAGCATATGTGTGCAAATATAAGCACACCTAAAAGTTTTGGCGTTTCTTTTAATTTTTAAACCAATTGATTGCCTACTTTAACACAACAAAATCCAGTGATTATTTTCAAAAATTATCAGTTTAAGGGAATAGCTTATTTTATTCTCATATTTACACATAAATGTAATTAAGGTAATTTTTGCATATTTTTACGAATTTATTTGATATTTTAAAGCTAAATTTCATGTAATTGCGATTATAGCCTATTTTGCGATTAGTAGCATTTTACAATTCCAAGATTATTTCCAGTATTTTTTTTAATTAATATTTATATAGTATTCATTTGCTCAGTGTTTTTAATTTACTCTTAAAATCATTATTATTATTTTTATAAAATAGAAAGGGGAAAATTGGCTATTTAACACTTAGCCTATTTTTATTTCAATTGTAGCCCTTTATCCTTTCAATTTTGTCCCTTAATTTTGAACCAATTCCACCCCAATTAAATCCGCCCAATTTCTTTTTTACCTGGCCCCCCAACCCAAGTTAAAAAACCGCCAGGTTCTTATTATTGATCCGGGTGGTTGATCATTTTGATCATTGGCCATAAGCTGCCATTGCCTTTTTTAACTCCAAACGACTACCCTAATCCCTTCATTCTCATCCGATAGATTCCCTTGAATCCCCTTTCCCTCCCATTCTCTCTGCAAACCCTATCCGCCGCCACCCAAACTAACCCTAATCCCTTTGATTCTCACCGGAATCCATGGCTTCTCAGGCCATGGATGGCCTGTACACACCCCCCATGCACCATTAGACCTTGGTTGTTTGAGGTTTTGAAGGCTAACTTCGATGGTTCTCTTTTCAGATCTTCTCAGATCTGTAGTTCTATGGCCTCTCCGGCCATGCTCCGGCATATTCAAGCTCTAGAGGCTTGATTCCTGACCTCTTCGGCCCAAAATCTGACTTGTTCTTCCATGAACTTCTCGTTCTAGGGTTTCTTAGAAACCCTAAGTCGTTCGAGGTTCTTCTCTATTTGTTTTCTTAGATCTATGCTATATCGGTGTTCTGTGACCTTTTTTTAAAGTGTTTTCCCAAATTTCTTTTTCAAAATCATTTGAGTTTACATGAGGGTTTATGAAAGTCTTTTGATTCTTGCTGTTCTTTTCTTTTACATGTTTTCCTCCTCTATTATGCATGTATTATCCTTCTTTTTTTAAAGCAAATATACCCCTCGGCATGATGCCTAGGGTCCAAAACATACAAGATGTCCAAAAATTGTAAAACAAGTCTATATCTACTGAATACTAGACACCTAATGTAGCTAACTATTACATCATGATAATCTCAATGATTCCTCCTCCTATGTTTATGATTGAATCTTAATGCCCATATCTGATACCAAGCAGCACCTATCAAGCTCTCACCAAGCGCCGGGGTATGTAAGGGACGGGCAAATGAGACTTCAACTATCAAAATCACACAAATGGAGCAAACAATACTTTCCAAGCATGAATATGATCAATTATAGAGCTGAACCTTAAGTTGAATACTGTAGTCTCATCCTCATAATGAGTGTGGAAACACTAATACCACTGAGTAATGAAAGCACAATACCAACTTCAGCCTAGTAACTGCACTTTGTGACATCCAAAACATGAATACCATGTTGAAATCAAGCATCCAGCAGTATCCTATTCTCCTGTACTTGCAGCTTTGAACCTGTATATAGATCACATGCCTTGAGCAACTTCTTACCTCAATTGATGAATTCCTAATTGCACAATATGCATGAAACATGAAAGAGCCTCGACTGTAATGTGTAGCTGTGCCTATCACAATTCTGTAACGAATCAAATGATCCTCAGATTGAGCATGAAGCCATGCTGATACCACTGGGTAGTCGTCCAACCCTTTGCCGAATATAGGTATGTCAAGATGTGGCATTTCATATAGAAGCTGATACATTAATCTGGAGCTCTTCTTTTAGCTGTTCGAATCCTAAGATTTGGCATCTGTGCTTTATCAAGATTGATCAAAGCTTTTCCTCTAGATGGAAGCTCATGAAATGAGTGAAAAATGATGGTACCTGCAAAAGAAAAGACATGGTTAGCTAAAAAATCCGCCACTGAGTTGCCCTCTCTAAGCACATGCTGAAAGAGCATATTGAATGTACTCTTTATCTTCTTAATCTTTTGCACTTCAACCCCTATAAACCAAGGACTCTCCCACTCCTCATAAATGATTTTCTTCATCACCAAAGAATCTGTCTCCAGTATCAAAGGATGCAATTGCCTTTCCACACAAAATAACAGCCCTTCCATAATTGCCTTTGCTTCTGCTACTATGTTTGTTGTCATCTCTATCTCCTTTGCCTTAGCATAAACTAGTTCTCCTTTATGATCTCTAACACAGAATCCATAGGAACTAGGACCAGGATTGCCCTTCGATGCTCCATCAGTATTACACTTATACCATCCTACATGTGGAAGCTGCCATGTTACCCTCTTGGTGACTACAACTGGTTTATAATTCTCAAAAAATCTGATCATATGAGGCCATATCTGAGGAATATTCCAACCAATGATATCTAACTTTGGCTAGATAATATAAGGTTTTGTTCACTTCATGGATCACCCTACTGTAGGATACAACTCTACCGTATTTCATTGTATTTCTCCTCTTCCAAAGTTCCCATAATATCACAGCTGGAGCAGCCTGATACAACGGCTTGAGTTTAGGACAACATTTAGCACTCCACCATCCTCTTACCACCTGATGCACTTGAATCAAATTTATTCCCAATCCGGCAGCTTCTATGAATGTTCTCCACACCTTCATTGCAGTATCACTTGTTAAGAATAAATGCTGAAAGGAGTCTTCCTTTGGTGAAATACAACACCAGCATCTTGACACTACCATCTGCCCCCCTCTCCTCCATATATCATTAGTTGGAACCTTTCCCCTCCAAACTCTCCACAAGAAAAAGGAAATTTTGAAGGGTAAACCTTTAGTCCATATCTTAACATATTCAGGATTGGCTTGTTCTTTATATCTCGAGATTCTTCAAGCACTGCTCACATAAAATCTTCCTGATGTAGTGGGCATCCATATTGGCTTGTCCCAGCATTCCTTATCATCTTCATAGTGAATTTCCTCTTTAATATGGTCAGCAATATCTGGTAGAAAAGTGTGATCCAGAAGCTGATCATTCCAGTGAACCTCCTCTCTCAATTCAGCCACGTCTTGCATTTCTTCATTGATGTGGAAGTCTGGAGGTATAACATGGTATAGAGCTCCCAAGCCTGTCCAGTTTTCATGCCATATATTAGTCAATCCTTGATGTATCTCCCACAGAATCTCATGCTCAATATCCTCTCTTGCCTCTAACATTTTCTTCCATACATGTGAACTTTCTCTAAATTGAACTACTGTTGGCAATTCCTTCTTACAATATTTGTTCCACATAAAGTTATCCCACAGAGTCTTGGAAGTTCTAAACCTCCACCACAGCTTTGCAAATAATGCTTTAGGAACATCAATCAAAGATCTAAAACCTACACCTCCCTCTTCCTTAGGAAGACATAAATTCTGCCATTTTGCCCAATGCCTAATCCTCCCTTCTTCCTTATTACTCCAAAAAAATCATGCAAAGGTTTTATAAAGATGCTGCAATACATTATATAGTGTATCCAAAACTAACAGTATATGTGTAGGCATACTTTGCAGGACACTGGATATCAATGTTGCCTTTCCTCCATATGATAATAGCTTCCCTTTCCAAGAGTGTAATCTTGCTTTGACTTTTTGGATCAGATCATTATAGTACTTCTTTCTCCTCCTTGCGTAGAAAGTTGGACATCCAAGATATGTGAATGGGAAGGTTCCTTTTGAGAAACCTGTAATATTAGCCACTGCATTAGACATATATCCTACTGCTTTGTCATGCATATATTATGAGCTTTTTGACTTGTTAATCATCTGTCCAGAGGTATGTTCATATTTTGTCAACACTTCTACAATCTTCTGCAACGAGTAGGGATCAGCAGATGCAAAGATAATTGTGTCATCAGCATATGCAAGATGATTCAAAGGATCAGACCACTTTGACATCCCATAACCCTTAAATTGTTTGTCTTCAAACAACTTGTTCAAAGATCTTGCTAAAACTTCTGCTGATAATATGAATAATGCTTGAGACAAAGGGTCCCCTTGAAGAATGAAAGAAACCTGCAGCCTGGCCATTTACTAACACTGAGTACCAGTTGTTCGATATAAGATTCCACACCATATTAATGAAGCCTTCTGCAAATCCCATTCTCCTTAAGACATGCATCAGATACTTCCATGATACTCTATCATATGCCTTAGGCATGTCTAACTTTATAATAATATTAGCAGGCTTCCCTCTCAATCTTATATCTGTCACAATCTCTTGAGTTAACAATATATTCTCAAAAATACTTCTCCCCTTGACAAAACCTGATTGATTTGAGGAAATCATGTCTGGTAAAATCTTCTCCAGTCTATCATGCACAACTCTTGAGAACACCTTATTAATGAAATTACTTAGACTAATTGGTCTAAGATCAGAGTAGAACAATGGAGCACCATAGAAGAACAAACTCAGTAGCTCATATATATCATCCCCTACTATGTCCCAACATGTCTGAAAGAACAGACCTGAGAATCCATCTGACCACTTGCACTCTTACTACTTAATGCAAACACTACTATTTTCACCTCCTCCTTTGTTGGTAATCTACACAACTCCATGTTCTGCTCCCTTGAAACCATTTGTGGCACATTATTTAACAGATCAAAGCTTGTAGGGTCATTCTCCTTTGTGAAATGCTTTTGAAAGAAATCTACTACAGCATTAGACATTACCTCCTAAGATTCAAGCCAGTCTCCATCAATATTCTATATCATTTTCAGCTGCAATTTCTATCTTTTCCATTTACATGATTATGGAAAAATCTTATGTTTCTATCACCTTCTTCAAACAAAGTCATGCCTGCCTTTTGTTAGTAATATTGCTCTTCTATGCTCAAATATTTCTTCAACTCAGCCTGGGCTTGTGGGAGTACAATTCTGTTCTCAATAGATGGATCTTCTTCAAATAACATTTCTTTAATCCTCACCACATCTTCTCTTATATCTAGTTGTTTAAAAATATCCCCATAGGTTAATTTTCTCCATTTGGATAAAGCAATCTTAACCCTCTTCAGTTTTTGTTTAAACATAAAAAAAGGATCTCCCATAAAATCTGCAATCCAGTTTTGCTTCACCACCTCTAAAAAGGCTTCATGTTTTGTCCAGAAGTTCAAAAACTTGAAAGGCTTTACAAACTTCATTGCTTCTTCCCCACATGTCATCAATAATGGGGCATGATCTGATCCGGTCATAATCAAATATTCCATCTCAATATTAGGATTTGAAAAGGCATGTTCACCAGAATCCTATCAAGTCTTATGAATATACAGTCTTCATTTGGCCTCCCATTGCACCAGGACAATGGACTTCCTTTATAACCAAGATCAAACAATCCACACGAGTTCACACAAAAGGCAAAATCTTCATATTCTGGAGGATACACTGGCAGGCCTCCAATCTTCTCTTTCTCTCCCAGCACTACATTAAAATCACCCCCACTAACCAAGGCAATTCCATGTCTCTAGCCAAATAATAAAATTTGTCCCGTAACTCCAGTCTATCCAAAGCACAACATTTAGCATAAACAAATGTCATCATAATGTGCTTACCAAGATCTTGATGAAATACTCTGATGTTTATTTGTTGGTCAGTGTCTATCAACAAATCCCATTGCACCACAACATCAAGGAACAACCAAATTTTTCCATTCACATTTGATATTGCAGCTTCCATACCTAGCCTTCTTCTATATTTTTGAATAAACTTCTATTTTTGCTTCGGTTCCATAAGTGCAACAATAAAGAAACCATGCTCCTTCTGCATATTAATAACCCTTTAAAAGGTCTGCTGTGTCTTTACAGACCTTATGTTCCATATAAGGGTTTTGATCATCATCTTGAAACATTAGAAGCTGCCCTCCTAGGCAGTATTCTTGTAGGTTACAGTGGGTTTTTATGTTGAATTTTCTTCCCATTCCTTCCAATTGTAGTTGCTGATTTTGGAGACAATTCCCCATCCCTTGCAACTGCCTTAAAGTTTTCAACAGTCGATTAATCATCCTCTTCTGCCTCATATTGTACTTGTTGATCAATCAAATTCTTCTGTGTATCGTCAAGCAGCTCCTTGTGTGTAATAATATCATGAAGTACCTGGTTTGGAGTCCTCAATGGCACATTGATTTGGATCTGCATTGGTGATCCAGTCTCTGATGCACATGCCACTGGCAGCAGTTCCAACTCCCTTATTTCCTTTGTATCAAGGCCTTGTTCAGGTGGTTTTGCCCTTTATTCCTTTCCATGTTCTCGAAATCATCCTGCATCAATTTGAATTGAAGTGCATACACAGATCCTAGGTTAGGAGTTATAGTAGCAACACAGTCAGAAGTTACTGTTTCATTAGGATCAGACACCTTCTCACGATCAAATCTTTGCTCCTGGCTCACTATATTCTTATGAACATTGTCATCAAGTCCTTTCTCCAAAGCTTACAACGGAACCCCATCCACAAAAGCCAAAATCTCCCCAGTTTTACTAGTGTTTACTGTTACATTGGACTTCTCGTTTGATTTTGATCTTTGAGCTGATCCACCTTGATTATCAGCTTCCTTGAGATCTCCTGTATCACCTCCATTCGTTTTCCCTAATTCTGACTCCATATAACTCAAGTTACAGTCAGCCCTAGTTTGTATTCTTGTATCATTTTGATCCTCCATAGACTCAACCTCTTCTTCCTGTGACACCTTAGAATAATTAACCTCATTACCCTCCTCGTTTTACCCAGAATCACCATATAATTGTGATGACACTTCTTGGCATGAATGGTTAGTGGTGACATTCAGATGTCTAAGATCCTCTTTTGTAACGACCCGATCGGTCGTTTTTAGAAATCATGCCCCGATCCCCCATTAACTGCTTTCCCTAAGTTCATTTCTGCTATTGTGGTTTGCCGGGATGTTCGGTATTAGGATTCGGAGTGTTTTGGGACACTTAGTCCCTAAATGAGAGTTTAAGAGTTGAAAAATGGTCGTATTCGGAACAATGTAAAGACGACCTTAGAATGGAAATCAGATGGTTCTGTTAGCTCCGTTAGGTGATTTCGGGGTTAGGAGCGTGTTCGGAATGTATTTTGGAAGTGTGTAGCTCATTTAGGCTTGAAATGCAGAAGTTTGAATTTTTGAAGTTTCCGGTCCGATAGTGAGTTTTTGATCCGAGGGTCGGATCGGAATTCCGGAAGTTGCAGTAGCTCCGTCATGTCATTTGGGATGTGTGTGCAAAATATTAGGTCATTCGGACGAGGTTTGGATAGGTATTTGATCGAAAGTGTGTTTGGTTAGAATTTGAAGTTCATAGGTTTGAATCCTTGATTAATTCGTTTTTCTGGCGTTGTTTTGGGTGATTTAAGGATTGGTACAAGTTTGAATGATGTTATGGGGTATGTCTGTAGGTTTGGTTGAGGTCCCGGGGACCTCGGGTGTGTTTCGGATGCTCAACGGGTCATTTCCTCCTATTTTCTTCTACGCGTTCGCGTGGCCCACGTCGCGTTCGCGAAGGCCCCCCAGCGCAGAACTTCGCGTTCGCATTCCTGTCTTCTCGATCGCGAAGGGTAACCCAGCCATTTACATTTTTCTTCTACGCAAACGCAAGCCCTTTTGCGCGTTCGCGATAAACAAAATGCCTGGGCAGATTATATGTTCTTCAAACGAGGGTTTATGCCATTTTTCACATTTTTGACATGGGAGCTAGATCCTTGGCGATTTTTGAAGGGATTTTCACCTGGGCAACTTGGGTAAGTGATTCCCACTCAATTTAGATCATATTTCATGAATTTTCTCTTAATTTCATCCTTTAATTTCAGTTTTTAAATGAAAAATGGGTAGAACTTCACAGACCGAATTGTTGGATTTTGAAGGAGTGTTTGACCTCCGATTTGAGATATTTTTATATGGTTAGACTCGTGAGAGTACGAGGGTTCTGAAAATGTGAAAATTATCGTATTCCGAGATGTTGTCCTGAGGGGCATTTTGGTCATTTTACCTAGTTTCGCGCTTTAGCTTTGAATTTAATTATAGAATCAGTTGCTTGAGATATTATTTACAATGTGTGATTTAATTGAATAGATTTGGGCCATTTTGAGTCGAGTAATCGTGGCAAGAACGTGGTTGCTAGTTGATTTTGCTGGTTTTGAGGTAAGTATCTTGCCTAACCTTGTGTGAGGGACTTCCCCTTAGGATTTGAGTCTTCTTTGTTGATTGTAGTCCGTGTACGCGAGGTGATGAGTGCGTAATCGGATTTATTTGTGGTAACTTGTACCTTTTAGGCTCTTAGACTTGTGAAATTCACCGAGTAAGAAGATAATATTGATACAATTGAGTTACCTGTTATTAGTTTTACTTCTACATGACTTACTTGGAAATTATTTGCCCTTTTGGTTTATTCTTGTTGCCTACTTGGCCTTTACTGAAGACAATTACCCTTATCTAGCCATGTTATCATTCCTAATTGCTTGTCTTAAAATTCAAAATTATTATTCCTATATCTCATGTAATTAATTTGGGCCTAATTTAAAAGAAGTTAGATATCCTATGTTTAGTGATATTTTTCCTTATTTGACACTTACGTGACTTATGTTAACTCCTTCGTTGTTGAATTACGTATTATGGAATCGTTGCTGCGTAGTATTTTCTCCCTTGTTGAGTTGTTCTTATTGCGCTTAGCATTTCCCAGTAGCGATTATTTCTTGGTAGTTAGTTGTACCGTCTTCTAATGAACGGAAATTCTTGTATTGATTTCTCTTTCTTGTTCCTGTGTATATCTATTGTCATTTATTGTGTTGTACCTGATATTGTGATTCACGAGGTTTCTGCCGTGCGTTTGTTGATATTATGATGCACGAGGTTTCTGCCGTGCGATTGTTGATATTGTGATGCACGAGATTTCTGCCGTGCGATTGTTGATATGGTGATGCATGAGGTCCTTGCCATGCTATTATTGTTATTGATGTTTTGCACATGCGGCGTAATAAGGAGGGATATGTTATATGCTTATATGTGGGTTGCGCATGTGGCGGAATAAGGCGGGACATTATTATGCACGTGTGGCGAAATAAGGCGGTGCTTATTATATTATTATTGTACACGTGGCGAAATAAGGTGGTCTATGTCAGGGGTTGATTGTATAGAGTTGTGACGGCCTGTTGAGGCACTCCTATTGTTTTCTATTGTGATTGTGGATTGTTTATCTGTATGAATGTTATCGGTTAGGAGTTGTGAGGGAACATTGTACGTGCGGTCCGTCCTCCTTTTTTCATGTTTGTTGGTTCATAGAATTTTGTGTTAGAAACACTTGCACAAGCATACACGTAACTGAACACTCCCATTTGAGGTGAATCCCTCCTGATTTTCCTAAGGGTGAGGGTACGCCCTCTTTTATTCCTTATAGTTGAGAGAGTGGCCCTGGCGAGCCAGTTGATCGTCAGTATGATCATGAGATTGATGGGGCACAGGATGCCAATTGTTAGATTTCAGATGCTGGATATTNCATTATTCATATGATTATACTGTTATTGACCGGTGGGTGTCATGATTGTTCCTCATCACTACTCTATCGAGGTTAGTCTTGATACTTAGTGGGCACCGCCGTGGTGTGCTCAAGCTACTCTTCTGCACATTTTTGTTGTGCAGATACAGGTACTCCCATTCAGTTCTGTCAGCCTTGGAAGGAGGCGTATCGGTAGAAACTTCAAGGTATATCTGCTACGTCCGCTGACCGAGGAGTCCCTTTCCAGCTTTTTGTAAAAAGTATAGTTTTTCAGTATTTTATCCTTTGTATAGATATTCTTGAGTCAGAGCCTCTTATGTATCCCTTCAGCTTGTGATTTGTGAGTTTTCGGGTTTTGGGAAATGTTGTTAGCTTCGAGAATTGTTATGGTGTGTGCCAAGCGGCACCTTAAACACCATTTTTATTTCACTGGTTCAGTTTATTTATTTTCTTCCGCAATTATGATTTATCTTCCGCATTGTAGGCTTACCTAGTCGTAGGAACTAGGTGCCATAACGACATGTTCATGGAGGGTGAACTGGGGTCGTGAAAAGTTAGTATTAGAGCTCTAGGTTCATAGGAGTCACATATCACAGGCCAGTTTATTAGAGTCTCGTGGATCGGTACGGAGACGTCTGTACTTCTCTGCGAGAGGCTATGTAACTGTTAGGAAAATTTCACTTCATTTGATTTCCCTGTCATGCGAGATTTTGACATCCACAATCCTAAACCTCTGTCTTCTACTCTCTCACAGATGGTGAGGACACGTACTACTCGAGACGATCAGACACCCGCGCCCCCTGCTGCAGCCGTCGGAGGTCGGGGCCGGGGTAGAGTTCGAGGACGCGCACGAGGTGCAGCGAGAGTGCCTGCGCGAGCTGCCACCGAGATACCACCAGCAGATCCAGCTGGGTTCAAGGCAGCTGACACGCTTACTGTTACTACTACCCCAGCCATTCAGGAGACTTTGTCATAATTCATGAGTATCTACACCACTTTGGCTCAGGCAGGATTTCTTCCCCTTGCTGCAGCCACATCCCAGGCTAGGGGAGGAGCACAGACTCCCGCTGCTGCACTACTGAGCAGCGAGCGCATGTTGAGCAGGTCCCAAACATTATTACTGCACCGCCTGCGGCACCAGTTCAGCCCGAGGGCATGGTAGCGATTTCCGAGGAGGAGCAGATGAGAATAGAGAGGTTCAAGAAGTATGGTCCTCCGGTGTTCAGTGGATTAGCATCAGATGATGCATTGGGGTTCCTTGATGAGAGCTGTCACACCTCCTTTTNGAATTGCAACATCGTGAAAATGCATTTCGGGCCATACCGTACCAGTACGCCTGTGGCTTTTAATACATTTCGACTTCGTTGAGATTTAGATTTGGGTCACATAAATGTGCACCTGTACTTGAGAATGTATGTTATAAATCGCGCCTAAAATATCTACATCTTGTTAACTTTGGGAAAGACCGTGAAATTTGCTAATCGGTTCTTCCAAATCTAAGTGTTTTATAACAATTTATTGAGGGCCCCATGCATTTTATTTTTAAAAAATGGCTCATCTCACTTATTTTAAAGGTCAAGCCTATAGTGTACTACATTTTCTATTATTGTTTTTGCCTTACCAAAATAACAAATAATGCTGCCTAGTTATAGTTTGTATTCATATTTTCATTTATGTCCAAGCGGTCATGTGTTTTGGGCCTTGAAATCAGACCAGTGAAGGGTAACGCACAGCTGTGCACAGGGCTCATCTTAGCCCAATTCGTATACATTGGTTCACCAAGGTGGACACAAAAGGCTATTGCTACTGGATCTGGGTCTTTTGCATGATCAAGCCCAGATTACTAACGAATCCAAAACAGGCTTGAACGTTATTACTGAACTAATAATGGATTTACACAGTTATTTTAACTACACAGCATCAGAAATTTAACCAAGGCGATAACACTGATTTCTTATTTTTAATTTTACTGTTTTACTCATTCAAATTAACTACGTCTGATTTACATATTACTATCATTATAAATTGGTTTCTACTATTTTTATCAATTGAAATTTTGCATATTCAAATACAGAGCTTGATTACTACTTTATTCCATTGGAAATATTAAACTAAACTACAGAAATATATTTGAATTGAAGTACAGATTCGTTCATACTGAAACAGTCATTTTATACTCATTATTGAAAATTTATTACCATTTTTCTTATATAACATGAATTAATCTGAAGCATATTGTATTAACTAATCAAAATTTGAATCTAACGAACTCATGCTCTTATGTATTAAATCTGACTAACGCAAACTAAAGAGGACAAATGAATTTTTTTTTAAATATTTCATTGCATTTCTGATTCGTAACAACTGATCAACCAAAACAGATTTTAACATTTGTTTTCAGTTTTTCTAATCTCTAATCTATGTGATTGTTTTTCTATTAATCTACCTCACATGCGATTTTCTATGTGGTAATTAAAC